>CM037868.1:34947257-34998923 GCA_021292105.1 Anadara kagoshimensis
ACGACTAGAGCTGAATACAGTCCAACCTGCCTTAAAGGCCACCTCTATATTAGGACCACCTGCTTATAAAGACCAGTAGAATTGTATCCCAATTGTTCTTTATTTATATTATTTGAACCTATATATAAAGACCACCTGTCCATAAATGCCACTTTTACTGGTTCCCTTGGATGACCTTTATAGACAGGTTTCAAAAATAAAATAAAACTGCAGTTCGAGTTCGATCAATAAATATCGAATCCTTTAATAAATAAGATTTTTCAACCTTGCGTTTTGTAAGATGTACTGCAAGTTAGAAAACCAATGTTAGTAATACCTCGAAACCTTTTTGGCAGCTAATTTTTTTCTGTCTGCAATTTTTCACTAAGTCCAAGTTGTATGGATGCGGGTCTCAAAAATACTCCTGATAGCATTTTGCCAAGTGAGATCATCTAAAATAGGACTTTATAAGGTCATTCAAAACACTTGATTTTATTATCCAAAGACTGATATATTTGCTTAAAATAGAAATTTAATCAACTTATAATTTACACATTAAAATTATAAGTGATTGAACGTTATGACACTTGTGCATCTTCTGTATGCTTCAAGTATACATTAAAAATCCTTCAAATTTATTATACAAGGCGTGTCCTTAATCTGTGGTGTCAATGTGAAGTTATATATTCTCTCTCTCTCTCTCTCGTCCACTCTCGCTCGCTCACACACTCTCTCTCTCTCTCTCTCTCTCTCTCTCTCTCGCCCACTCTCTCGCCCACACACACACTCTCTCGCCCCCACTCTCTCTCTCTTTCTTTCTCTCTCTCTCTCGGTCAATCTCTTCCTATCTCTCTCTCTCGCCCCCACTCTCTCTCTCTCTCTCTCTCTCTCTCTCTCTCTCGGTCACTCTCTCCCTCTCTCTCGTCCGTGCTTAAAATTTAGTTTCGCTTGATACAAAACTGCAATGTACATACAGTCATACCTGTCTGAAAGGCCACCGGTCGTAAAGTTCGCTAATTTCCATTTAATGTACTTATTATCTACAATGTAATTAACTATACTATGAACTTATGTATAACGGTCACCTATTCATTGAGGACACTTTTACTAGTTTTTCTATATAATTATACTGATTTGACTGTAGTTTCTAAATTTTAATTACTTTTGTATATAAAAAAACCAAAACAAATATACCAATTCATGTCCAAAACAAAACCTTAACGTAAAGTAAAAACTGTGAAGCTGGAAAATTAGGTTTCAACACGTGTAGGGGAACAACGAATCAGATCTTTGACTAGTAGGTGCTCCGATAGAGGAAAGTCGGTTCGTGTAGGAACAAAATAGGATATAATAGCTTGTAGATTTAAAAGTGAGTAACGGTTACCTCTGAAATTTATTGATTTTTATTTAGTTCTTCGATCCACATCAGCATTTGTAGTTGACACGGACGATGATAATGAAAAACATGATCGTTGAGCGAATTTTAAGCTACTTTTACATGGACGGGCTTAGCTACATCGGGCAAAATTACAACATTTTTCTGTGTTTTCCGTGTGAACATTTTATTATAATTTTAAGTTATGTCCAAAAATTTAATTTCAATTTAAAGAATATTTATCTGGGAACAAAATGACACCAAGATCACGATGATCGGATACAAATTAAAAAACTAATGTAGAGTTTTGTAGGAGCACCTACAAGTCAAAGATCCGATTCGTTGTTCCCCTTTACTCTTTTTTATATACTTATCGGTATTTTTTAAATTTTATTTTGAAACTGGCCCCTGTGTTCCCGAAGTGTAAGCACCTCATTTTTAGCAACTAAGTACACCCACCACGTGTGTAAAATTATTCTTTTATAGTATCATTAGCCGTCATCTAAATTCACGCCGGAAATGTCCATCATGAAACATAAAACTGGTCGCAAATTTGAATTTTAAATAAAGGGAATATTGGATTTTCGCACGTGTTCAATCCCCCGTGTTTTTCATGTTACATAACACAGTGAACACTGCATTAGATTAGTGTCCTGATACTTCTCCCATTCGGTCCATAGGGAAAATTTTTAAATTAGGCTTTTAGTGTTCCTAGCACTTTAAGTTTCAAACTCAACACCTCGATCGTCAATGACACGGAATGTGTTGCTTAAGAGAACAAGTATAGTCTAATGTCATTTTAATAATGAGTGAATTTATATTCATGGAATTTAAAGTTGTTTTGAAAACAACAAGAGGTTCATGTCAATTATCTGTATTTTAGATGTGAGTTAGAGTATTGTTAATTTGCGTCCTTATAATTGGCGGATCGCCTGCCACGCCCACAATGTTCCGACAAAGGGTCGACGTGTTTGAATTACACGCAAACAAAATGAAAATTCGGCCTGAATTGTGCGGTTTTATCACGTCACTGACACTAGAACGTCATTAGTTGCCGTGACGCTGCTTTGGTACCGTGATGGCAGCCAGGGTCGGAATATTGTATACGTCAATTTTTAATAGATAGGAAAAGGGGAAGGGGGCGATGGGCAATTCGTCTCAAGCTCACGCTAACTTATCCCCGGGGCCATGACAAGCGTGTCGAGTAAAACAACCCTCGCTGAAAATTGCTCCCAGAGCGCACTGATAAGGTCGTGGTGACTGAGTGATTAAGGTAGATTCATAACATGGTGACGTCGACGTTTTGTACGTACGGTCGAAATCTCTAATTTGACGTCTTTTTGATTCTATGACGTCATGAATATGTGGTCTTCAGCGCCTACAGAATTATGGCGGAAACGCTGTTATGCGTATCATAAATGCTGTTTCATGTGATTTTAAATACAGATAGTATGACACAAACTGGGATTTTAAGTGTAAGTGTACTTTCCAGAAAAGCCGGGGATAAGCATCTCAGACCAGAACGAGGCCTAGGGTTTTCGAATTCTGGACTAAAATATTGGAACAAAGATTGAAATGTCCTTATATGGCTCTGTGACAAATCTTAATGAAGTCCAACACCTAATGAAGCCAGACTGTATTAGTCGCGGGAATTGCAACGGGATTCATTTGGGGGTGAAACTTTCAACGCCTAATGAATTCCAAAGATTGAGGCCCAAGACGAAAAGTCTTTAAAAAGTATTATAGAATACCATTATTTTCAATTATTTTCAAAATTGAATGGCTGTGTTTACCTTCTAGTCTGGGGCTTCAATTTTTTAACTTCATTAGGCATCGAAATTGTCAACGCCTAATAGAGTCCGGACTTCATTAGGAGTTGTTACATGGTGCAGCAGATGGTGATTGGTTCCGGAGCACCTGGTCTCACTTCCCTGGTGAAAGTTTACGTGTCTGACCTAACTTGTCAGTTCCAAAGTTTTTACTTTGCTTCTGGGTTATGATTCGGACATGGATTAGTATGTTTGTTTTTGATTGCACCAAAAATGAATACGATTTAAAACAAAACAGCAACCTAAATGTAAAAAACAAACAGCATTTTCATTTAAGTGATGCAAATAAAGTTCGGCATAACCTAAAATGGGACGATTCCTGAACCCAGGATTTTTAATTTTTTATTTTTCGAAATAGAGAGGAAAAGAATGGATCTCATTTAACATGAAGTGATTAATTTCATGCCATTCTCAACCTCTCGACCACTGCGGTAGCTCAGTTGGTAGAGTGCTCGCTCCGTATGTGGGTTCGATCCCCGGCCGGGTCTGACCCAAGACTTGAAAGTGGGTAGTGACTGTTCTTTCGCCAAGCACTCAGCGTTATGAAATGAAAGTCACGGTTCTTTCGGATGGGAACTTAAAATAAACGAGGTCGCGTGTCACGGTGGGCTTGGCACGATAAAGAACCCTGCTGTATAATGCCATAAGCGCAACGCACAGGCAAAATTTCTGCACTTTCGCCTTTAGCTAGCGACGACTCGATATAAGTGAAATATTCTTGACTGGGACGTTAAACCCCATTACTCACTCACTCACTCTCAACCTCTCAATAACCTCATGGTAGGAAAAAAAGTAAAATTCCATTTCTTAAATAGATTAAAAAAATCCCTTTTATGATTATTCACAACCTCGGTGTTCGTCATAAAAAATTAAACATTTAAATTTTTATTGAGAATGTTGTTCAAAGGCATCAACCCCCTACATCAATCAGGAAAAATCACAAATTAATGTCAGAAAATTTTCAAAGAAATCCTTTTAAATAATTTTTTACTAATTGATTCAATTTGAGATCTAAATTGAAATTTGACAGCAGGAGAGAATAGAGAACCACAAAGAAATACGAAACTAAACAGGAAGTGCTTTGAAACCAATGCCAGTCTATGATCATTCATTAAAAGCAACATGGCTGAATTTTTTGCCCAATTAGGTAATTTATTTATCCATTTATATAAGGTCTTAATATGATATTCTTGTCGGTAATTTCCCAAGCCTACTTGAGGTAACGGTGTTACATTCAGTTGCATAGCAACAAAAAATTCAATAAATGGATAATTCAAGTAAACAGTTTCATGCCTTCTAAATTGCCATGTAAAGACTTAAAAACACGCTCACGTAATGTGTTGTAATTCTATCAAAGCTATCACGAATCGTGTTTTGTTTAAACACCACGGCAGCTCAATTGATAGAGTGCTCGCTCTGTATGTGGGAGGTTGTGGGTTCTAAATTCTTGCCGGCCCTGACCAAGACTTGAAAATAAGTAGTGGTTTTTCCCGCCATGGGCTCTGTATTTAGAAATCTAAACCACGGGTCCTTTGGAATCACTGCGGTAGCTCAGTTGGTATAGTGCTTGCTCCGTAAGTGGCATGGGAGGATGTGGGTTCGAACCCCGGCTGGGTCTGACCCAAGACTTGAAAGTGGGTAGTGACTGTTCTTTCGCCAAGCATTTGGCGTTACGAAATGTCATGGTTCTTTCGGGTGGAAACTTAAAATAAACGAGGCCCCGTGTCACGGTGGGCTCGGTACGCTAAAGAACCCTGCCTATAATGTCATCAGCGCAACGCACAGGCAAAATTTCTGCCTGTAGCTGGCGACATCTCGATATAAGTAAAATATTCTTGACTGGGACGTTAATCACCATTACCCAACTCAACTCAACTCACAATTCCTTTGAAGGAGATAAATACTTTGCATTAGGGAGTGTGTCTTAATTTTAAGGATTTTCAAATTTTTAACTTGCAGCAAATTAAGACAATAGACTAGTATATTTCTGACGAATACAAAACTATTGCTTACTGAGTTTTAACATAATAATAGTAATGAAACGCGCTACAAGCTGCGTCAAAACTGCCATGAGTCATATTAACACTTTTGATGTATTGTATTAATGTCAACATTTTCAATTTGGACGCATTTTAGTCATGTTCCAGTTCTACAAAACATTTTCCATTTCCAAAATAACAAATTTAATTTTAAAATCAATCAGAAGCTATCGATATGGGACCAGTTGCACAAAGCTTGATTAGTTTAATCAATTGATAATAAAAAATTATAATTTCGCATAATTTTAGATCCGTTGTGAAATTAAAGTTCAAAATGTTGAAAATAAATAGAATTCCATCAAACTTAACCATATCATTATAAAAATATCAATTTAATAGCGTTATTTTGATTTTATTGTCTTTTTAAATTTGTGTTAATCATTGATTAAACTAATCAGGCTTCAAACAACTGGGTCCTGTTGATATTATGCAATGTTTATGTTTTAAAACATTATACATTTAACAGTCAAGCGCGATCGGCATCCATGCCATCTACATAAAAACACTTGCCCTTTTAGAATCGGTATATATATACATGTTTACAGGCAAACAAAATTGACCTGTCTGTTTTACTTTAATTTAACAATTAGCAGCCATGGGAACAAATGCTGACATCATACTTAGACAGACAGCCATACGTCATGATGACGTATGGTCTGTGACGTTCTCAGCTTGTTTAGATTGTTGTATGTATATGTGTATGTGAGAGGTATAGGTGAGTGAACGAGTGTGTGAGAATATGACAATTAGTTAATGTTTATTTTTATATATGTTAAATAAACATTTTTGTTATACCTCATAAGAAAAATACGATACTATCTGTAATTTCATTGGTTAGTTGGATAATGTGATCAGGGTGGAGAAAACACCGTGTATCCCTCTGAAACATCATATCCCTCGTTTTCGGAACACACCATGACGTCACAATGATATGACGTCATAGATGGAGAATCGGTCACGACGTTCTAGCGTTTGCCTCCGATGGGTTCCGATAGGAGAAAAGGCAATGAATCGGAGAAGGGCTGGTGTTTTTAAGCTGTCTTTTTAAAATATTTTCTTCCTTTCTGTCTTTCTTATTACCATAGTTTTCTTTCGGTATAATAAACAATTTATTGCCTTTGTGTGAGGGAAATATGAACATTTGTTCACCCTTAACAACTCACATTACCTTGACTTAATATGACTTGTTGCGGTAAACAAATGTTCATATCTCCCTCACACAAAGGCAATAAATGTATAATATACTTTGTACATTAGTGTTTGTTCCCTTCTTGCAATTAATACAAAAAGGTTTTATTATACCGGTTGCTCTTTTTGTGTTTTGTGACGAGTGCTTTCGAACTGTGTCCACTTCACTCGACATTTTGGGTTATATATTGCATCAAATTACTCATTCTTTTCATTTATACATTTTAGTCACCTTGTAATTTGATCTATTACGGAATCAGACGGAATCACCAATCTTGTGACCTCCCCTTCCAAACTTTTTACACTTCACTCGGCACATAAATAATATGGGATACTTACGGTGCTTCAAGATAATTGTAACTAATGCAATAATAGATTTATGACAGCATTTCAGTGAGAAACCAATTATGTAGACGGCGGCAGGGTAAATCATTTTCCGACCATTAAACACTATCGTCAGGGAATTGATTAAAGCGGCGGAAGTTATCAAAGAGGAAAAGAAGAATTATGGCCGATAAGTTAGAATGCTTGTAGCAATTGACTTGGAGATTAGTCTTCAAATTATAATATTAAATATGTTATCGATCTTGATTTCTTCTCATATCCAATTTATCTTCAGGTTTTAACCACATTCAATTAGACATGTCGAAAGTTAAAAAACCAGTTTATGAACTCCATGCGAGTGGGCGAGAAATTGATAGCACTCCTGAGAGGGTCTGAGATCAGCTGAAGATTCGACACTTATTCTTTAGCTCAGTGTTAAACTTTCTATAGGTCTGCGCTGCATGATTTATTTTCAGATAAATGTCTCCATGTTTGTCAGTTAGCTTCCGGCATTTAGTTTCTCCTGACCAGGATACTCTTCCCACATCATAACTTACCTACCCGATATCAGTTAAAAATCTTCACTATGACCATTTCACATTTTAAACGACAGAACTGAGCATTTCGATGTAAATGAAGAAAATCTTAACTTTTGGGTTAAACACCATTTCTCCTCTCGAACACCACAGAACTGACTGTCTCGATATAAGCAAAGAACTCCACTAGGGCGTAAAACACCATTTCTTGACTCCGAACCACAGAACTGACTGCCTCGATATAAGCAAAAGAAACTCCACTAGGGCGTAAAACACCATTTCTCGACTCCGAACACCACATAACTGACTGCCTCGATATAGGCAAAACTCCACTAGGGCGTAAAACACCATTTCTCGACTCCGAACACCACAACTGACTGTCGATATAAGGCAAAAGAAACTCCACTAGGGCGTAAAACACCATTTCTCGACTCCGAACACCACAGAACTGACTGCCTCGATATAGCAAAAGAACTCCACTAGGGCGTAAAACACCATTTCTCGACTCCGAACACCACATAACTGACTGTCTCGATATAGCAAAAGAAACTCCACTAGGGCGTAAAACACCATTTCTCGACTCCGAACACCACAACTGACTGTCGATATAGGCAAAAGAACTCCACTAGGGCGTAAAACACCATTTCTCGACTCCGAACACCACAACTGACTGCCTCGATATAGGCAAAAGAAACTCCACTAGGGCGTAAAACACCATTTCTCGACTCCGAACACCACGAACTGACTGCCTCGATATAGCAAAAGAAACTCCACTAGGGCGTAAAACACCATTTCTCGACTCCGAACACCACATAACTGACTGCCTCGATATAGGCAAAATAAACTCCACTAGGGCGTAAAACACCATTTCTCGACTCTGAACACCACATAACTGACTGCCTCGATATAGGCAAAATAAACTCCACTAGGGCGTAAAACACCATTTCTCGACTCCGAACACCACATAACTGACTGCCTCGATATAGGCAAAAGAAACTCCACTAGGGCGTAAAACACCATTTCTCGACTCTGAACACCACAGAACTGACTGTCGATATAGCAAAATAAACTCCACTAGGGCGTAAAACACCATTTCTCGACTCCGAACACCACAGAACTGACTGTCTCGATATAGGCAAAAAACTCCACTAGGGCGTAAAACACCATTTCTCGACTCCGAACACCACAGAACTGACTGTCTCGATATAGGCAAAATAAACTCCACTAGGGCGTAAAACACCATTTCTCGACTCTGAACACCACATAACTGACTGTCGATATAGCAAAAGAAACTCCACTAGGGCGTAAAACACCATTTCTCGACTCCGAACACCACATAACTGACTGTCCTCGATATAGGCAAAAGAAACTCCACTAGGGCGTAAAACACATTTCTCGACTCCGAACACCACAACTGACTGCCTCGATATAGCAAAAGAAACTCCACTAGGGCGTAAAACACCATTTCTCGACTCCGAACACCACATAACTGACTGCCTCGATATAGGCAAAATAAACTCCACTAGGGCGTAAAACACCATTTCTCGACTCCGAACACACATAACTGACTGCCTCGATATAGGCAAAGAAACTCCACTAGGGCGTAAAACACCATTTCTCGACTCCGAACACCACATAACTGACTGCCTCGATATAGGCAAAAGAAACTCCACTAGGGCGTAAAACACCATTTCTCGACTCCGAACACCACATAACTGACTGCCTCGATATAGGCAAAATAAACTCCACTAGGGCGTAAAACACCATTTTCGACTCCGAACACCACATAACTGACTGCCTCGATATAGCAAAATAAACTCCACTAGGGCGTAAAACACCATTTCTCGACTCCGAACACCACATAACTGACTGTCTCGATATAGCAAAAAAACTCCACTAGGGCGTAAAACACCATTTCTCGACTCCGAACACCACATAACTGACTGTCTCGATATAGGCAAAATAAACTCCACTAGGGCGTAAAACACCATTTCTCGACTCCGAACACCACATAACTGACTGTCTCGATATAGGCAAAAAACTCCACTAGGGCGTAAAACACCATTTCTCGACTCCGAAACCACATAACTGACTGCTCGATATAGCAAAATAAACTCCACTAGGGCGTAAAACCCATTTCTCGACTCCGAACAACCACATAACTGACTGTCTCGTATAGGCAAAATAAACTCCACTAGGGCGAAAACACCATTTTCGACTCCGAACACCACATAACTGACTGCCTCGATATAGGCAAAAGAAACTCCACTAGGGCGTAAAACACCATTCTCGACTCCGAACACCACAGAACTGACTGTCTCGATATAGGCAAAATAAACTCCACTAGGGCGTAAAACACATTTCTCGACTCCGAACACCACAGAACTGACTGTCTCGATATAGGCAAAATAAACTCCACTAGGGCGTAAAACACCATTTCTCGACTCCGAACACCACAGAACTGACTGTCTCGATATAGGCAAAATAAACTCCACTAGGGCGTAAAACACCATTTCTCGACTCCGAACACCACAGAACTGACTGTCTCGATATAGGCAAAAGAAACTCCACTAGGGCGTAAAACACCATTTCTCGACTCCGAACACCACATAACTGACTGTCTCGATATAGGCAAAATAAACTCCACTAGGGCGTAAAACACCATTTCTCGACTCCGAACACCACATAACTGACTGTCTCGATATAGGCAAAATAAACTCCACTAGGGCGTAAAACACCATTTCTCGACTCCGAACACCACATAACTGACTGTCTCGATATAGGCAAGAGAAACTCCACTAGGGCGTAAAACACCATTTCTCGACTCCGAACACCACATAACTGACTGCCTCGATATAGGCAAAAGAAACTCCACTAGGGCGTAAAACACCATTTCTCGACTTCGAACACCACATAACTGACTGCCTCGATATAGGCAAAAGAAACTCCACTAGGGCGTAAAACACCATTTCTCGACTCCGAACACCACATAACTGACTGCCTCGATATAGGCAAAAGAAACTCCACTAGGGCGTAAAACACCATTTCTCGACTCCGAACACCACATAACTGACTGCCTCGATATAGGCAAAAGAAACTCCACTAGGGCGTAAAACACCATTTCTCGACTCCGAACACCACATAACTGACTGTCTCGATATAGGCAAAAGAAACTCCACTAGGGCGTAAAACACCATTTCTCGACTCCGAACACCACATAACTGACTGTCTCGATATAAGCAAAAGAAACTCCACTAAGGCGTAAAACACCATTTCTCGACTCCGAACACCACATAACTGACTGCCTCGATATAGGCAAAAGAAACTCCACTAGGGCGTAAAACACCATTTCTCGACTCCGAACACCACATAACTGACTGCCTCGATATAAGCAAAAGAAACTCCACTAGGGCGTAAAACACCATTGCTCTACTCCAACCGTCACTTATCCTTGATTGTTTTAATTTTGTAGAAAGTATGCAATTTATTAGATTGGAGAGACGAACGAAGAAACTCGGCAGAAAAAACACTTATGGAATCTGGGAACAGCTAAAACAGCTTGCAGACTCAAATGAGGTATTCTCTCTCTCTCTCTCTCTCTCTCTCTCTCTCTCTCTTTCTGTGTATTTATTCTAATGAAATAACCTGCCTATCACTGTTAAAACATTTTAGAACTGCTTTTCACTTTTTTAAATCTTTTCAGATGAATTTCACACAATTTTTAAATACCTTTCTTTACAAAAAATGCCCTAGATATATTCGATGCCCAAAAAGTTCATTTCCTTTTATTCATTATTGTGATTTCACGCGTGACGTGTGTATCTAGCTTACCTTTCAGGAACACCCGGTCTCATTTCCCTGGCGGCACAAAGTTCAAATACTAGTATTGATCTGAATTTGTCAATTTTTACTTTTGCTTTCGGAATTGTTATTGTGATTTCACGCGTGACGTGTGTAGCTAGCTTACCTTTCAGGAACACCCGGTCTCATTTCCCTGGCGGCACAAAGTTCAAATACTAGTATTGATCTGAATTTGTCAATTTTACTTTTGCTTGTGGAATTGTTGTTTAGATAAGATCAGTGTGTTTGTGTTAGATTTGATTGGATATTTACAGTGAAGATCAGTGTGTTTGTGTTAGATTTGATTGGATATTTACAGTGAAGATCAGTGTGTTTGTGTTAGATTTGATTGGATATTTACAGTGTTTATCATTGGAATTAGAATTACAGTCCAGCCTGCCTTAAAGGCCACCTCTATAAGGGTCACCTGCATATAAAAGCCAGTAGAATCATGAACTGATTGTACTTAAATCTTATTATTTGAACCTGTATATAAAGGTCATCTGCCCATATAGACCACTTTTACTGGTTCCCTTTGGTTGTCTTTTATAGACAGGTTTCGACTGTAATTTAATCGTCTTTCAAATTAAAATTTTATGTTACTGAAGGACAATAAAGTATCACTAGTATCGATATTGTTGATAAGTTTGATGTCTCTGTGTCCTGGATATATTTGACGTCTCATAGTTCTATGTTCCTTTCACACAATTTTTAATTACACACGTGGCGGGTTTAGCTAGCTAAACAGGAGGTGCTTACCCTTTCAGAGCACCCGGCCTCACTTCCTCACCCTTGGTTTGCCTTTATAGACAGGTTCGACTGTAATTTAATCGTCTTTAAAATTAAAATTTTATGTTACTAAAGGACAATAAAGTATCACGGGAAGAGTGGCTGAAGATGTGGAGTGAGAGAGTCTCAGCTATGAAAACTGGCGAGGGATTCCCACAGTGGCAACAAGATTTTATGTTATTTCTTTTCAACGTAAACGACAAATCAGGTATAGTCAAACAACATTGACCTGTCCACTTGACCTTTAATTACAAACAACATTGACCTGTCTGCTTGACCTTTCATTACAAACAACATTGACCTGTCCACTTGACTTTTCATTACAAACAACATTGACCTGTCCACTTGACTTTTCATTACAAACAACATTGACCTGTCCGCTTTACTTCTCATTACAAACAACATTGACCTGTCTGCTTGACCTTTCATTACAAACAACATTGACCTGTCTGCTTGACCTTTCATTACAAACAACATTGACCTGTCTGCTTGACCTTTCATTACAAACAACATTGACCTGTCCACTTGACCTTGCATTTCAAACAATATTGACCTGTCCGCTTGACCTTTCATTAGAAACAACATTGACCTGTCCGCTTGACCTTTCATTACAAACACATTGTCCTGTCCGCTTGACCTTTCATTACAAAGAACATTGACTGTCCGTTTGACCTTTCATTACAAACAACATCGACCTGTCCACTTGACCTTTCATTACAAACAACATTGACCTGTCCGCTTGACCTTCCATTACAAAGAACATTGACCTGTCCGCTTGACCTTTCATTACAAAAAACATTGACCTGTCCACTTGACCTTTTATTACAATCAACATTGACCTGTCCATTTGACCTTTCATTACAAACAACTCTGTGTCCAGGATTGCCCTGGATATATTTGACGTCTCATAGTTCCATGTTCCTTTCACACAATTTTGATTACACACGTGACGGGTGTAGCTAGCTAAACAGGAGGTGCACCCTTCCAAGGCATCCGGCCTCACTTCCCTGTTGGAAGTTCACGTGTCTAACCTAACTTTTTAGTTTCAATGTTTTTACTTTGCTTCTGGATTGTGATTCGGACATGGATTAGTATGTTTTTTTTTTATGGTCTAACACCACATTTACAGACTGCGAGAGATTAATAATAATGGATAAATCGATAGATCTATGAATGCATTAATTGATTGATGGCCTTAAATGTTCCAATTTTTTGCGCAAGTTACCACAAAAACAATAGTTGAACCTAGTTTCACAATCTTTCTTTAACATGTTTAAGTAAATTTTATTGTCAATGTTCATGGAAACGACCTTGTCGCAAATTCTGAAATTGACACCATTTTACTTGAAAACGTTGAATCATACCGTAAATCCCGATAACGATCTCGCACAAGCGTCATATTTGTGAAAGTAAACAAGTCGTACTCTTTATGGGAACTACAATATAACGTCGCTTGCAACATACATAAATATATAATCATAAATATATTCAGTTTATTTACTCAAAGTTTATTTTGTTCAGGTGATGGTCGGATAGATTTAGCTGAGTATACAACGTTTAATGCAGCTTATGGAATCCCGGAAGAAGAATGCAAATCAGCCTTCGAAAAAATATCTGGAGTGAGTTATCCATAACTGTTATACTGGTGACGTTTTGGTCGATCTTGGCTCGGGTTTCACAAAAAATTATAAATTAGCATTTGATTTTATTCTCGGTAAAGTATGTGTCACAAAAAATGTAAGTGGTTTTAAAGAATGTATGGCGTGATAACGACAGAACAGGAAACAATACACGATAGAATATCTACAACTACTGGGACTACCTTCGAAAACCTCTGCAGTAGCTCAGTTAAGTGCTCGGACAGTAATTGGGAGGTCGTGGGCTAGAACTCGGAACGGGTCTGACCCAAGGCTTGAAATTAGGAAGTGAAGTGAAGTTTTTTCTCCAAGCACTCGGCATTAATAAAACTCATGGACCTTTTAGATGGGAACTTAAAATAAACAAGGTCCAGTGTCACGGTAATCGCAGCACGATAAAGAACCCTGATGTACAAAGCCTTAAGCGCAACACACAAGAAAAATTTCTGCACAATTGACTATAGTTAGCGACGTCTTGATATAAGTAAAAAATTCTTGACAGGGAAATTAAACACCATTACTGAACTCAAATGATCTCATACCACCTTAGAACAATTAAATTTTAATTCACATGTGCTAGAGATATTAACACACTACACAGTCCTATTGTAGTTAGTGTAGCACCATTCATGTCTAAATTGCCAGATTTAAACTTCGCACTTTTCCGATATATTTATGATATGACTGTATCTCTCTTCGATGTAACATACAGAAGCAATTGTATTGCAATTCCCGTTGAAAGACAATAGGGGTCTGACCCTTAATGTGTATCAATTTTTCCGCAATATTACGTCATGTCCCACACAGGGGGTCACGTGATCATGTACGATACGCCGATCTCGCATGGCTAAAACCCATATCACAGGAGCAGATATGAAAAAATAGCGCTAAGGTACACAATATTTATTAAAAGAAAGAATTGTAAATATAAGAAATAACATTTGTGCTCATGGTATTTCAATGGGAGGAAAGATAGTGTACCGCGCGCCAAATTCAAAATGAAGGACTTCGCCCTTTATCGAATTTTGCACGCGCCACACTATCTTGCATACCATGAGCAGAAATAAATGCCATTCTTATATAAAACCACTCTAGCTTTCTCATTACACGTGACTAATGATTTTATTGATAGCCATCATTTTTCTAGTTGAAGTTTATGTGTTACACTTCTTTTCCGGGTTTCACAATTTTTGTCACTACACTTTGAACTGTATAACGAGTTTTTCCGAGATGCGATTGGTTCTTAAAACACTGTACTAGGCGCTTCGGTAAATTTGAAAAACAAATTGAGCTTAAAACGTCAACACTCTATTCCTTTCTACGTGGCCTAATTTCTTTGTATTTGTTTCCCAATTAATAAGCTATGGTAGAGCTTGCTCCCACTATGGGAAATTTGTACAACGAAGCAGGCTGTTTGCAAATAATTGCCGACCCAGGGATATTTTTATTACACACGTGGCGGGTGAAGCTTGCATAACAAGAGGGGCTTACTCTTCCGGAGCACCCAGCCAACTTTTCTGTTTGAAGTTCCGTGTTTAACCTCACTTGTCAGTTTCAAAGTTTTTAATTTGCTTCTGGATTTTGTTTCGGACATTAATAAATATGTTTATTTTTTATCATGTTCGATTTTATCGACAAGTAAAATTTCCTAATACATACTTTGACCGAACACTGCCTGGCAATATTGTGTGGTAACAACACACACTGTGGATTAAAAACCATGCCCTTTCAAATTAAAAATCCGCAGTGTGCTATAACTGAGTTCTTAATATAAAACATGACAATTCCATCAAAATCTACTTTTCTGCAAATTAGAAGCACAATTTCTAATCTAAAATTAAAGATCTTACTCGATGTGCTGATGGCACCGGTGATAACGAAACTTTTACCAGTAGAATAAAATGTCTTTCTTCTGAAGACTTGACACTTTTCGAACCGGGTAATTTGAAAATGAATAATACGCGTTACGGCATAAGGTTTAAATGATGGCGCATTCGAAGCTTTTTGACTTTAAATGAATCACGGTATAGTGACTGTGAGCTTATTAATTACAATTATACCGGTTTAATTTTACAGCACTAGACGGCCGTTTCGGAATACAATTCCTCATCAGTAGTGCGTGGACCAAAATTATGAAACCAAATTTTGAAGATGTTAAAAAGCTACCCAAAGGACTAAAATATATTTTACCAAAAATTAATTGATCACTATTGCGCCATATGAACTTTGATTTTTTTGTATCATCTATAGACTGATATATTTATATTACAGGGTGCTGAGTTCATCAATTATGAAGAATTTAAGACACTTTGGATAGAATTTTTTACGTCAACTTCACCAGATGCTAAAGGAAATCATTTATTTGGTGATCCTGCAAAATATCCGGCAGAGAATTAAAAAGAAGAAATAGCAACAGACATTTAAATGACTTGATTATTACCGCTTACGTCATTTCCGTTCAATATTTGTGCCTGGGTGCTCTTTCTTATTTGTTGAATTTATAATTTTTATGAAGAAGAAAAGATCAAAGACCGATCAGAAACCAGTTTCTTATTGGATTGATTTCTTTTAAGGCATAATCTAATGTTGTAAACAAAAGAAGAAGAGATCTTGACAGATTTTAACAAATTTTACCAGATTCTCGTTGGCTTCTTACAAATCTGTTTAAACACGTCAAAAATATAACAATGAGCTAACGAAAAGGAGTTGAAGCTTGGCTGCTAAGTGGTCAAGATAACGGTCCAACTAGAAAGTTTGGACCCATTATATAGATCCTATCAGTTTTGACAGCATTGGTACATTTTGTTTCTGATTTTATATTTACCAAAGGACTAATTTGATCTAAAATATACAGTACTGTTGATAGAAAACTTGACAAGTGACTGATGGTAAATGCTGGAACGCTGTCGTGATATAGCAAAAAAAGGGTCGTGATAATCTCGTAAGCTGAGTATTAAACTTCGACAGTCGTACTGTATGTTGCGATTTATGTTAATTAAATATTTGGCGATGATGACTTTTAATCAATTTGTTAAGTCGTGGTCGTTTTGGTTGATTGGACTTTTAAGGACATATTTAAGAATGTAACGGTGGTTTCTTTGCTGACCGTGGAGAAAGAGGAATAGTCTTTTGCCAGTCGCCATGTTCCCATATAACATGAAAATACGCCCTTTTCTACAATCAATTTCACAGATAAAGGGGAGTAATCCAAATAAGTTCCAGTAAACAAAAAATCAGTTTTAAGATTACATAGCCAATTATAGATCATGTATGTTCTGCCACAAAGAAATCGTCATTTAGTGTTAGTAATTGAAACTTGCTGAATTAATCAGTTGTTGATCGAAAATCTTTCTTTCTTTAACATTACCCTGAATATATTTGACGAGTCATAGTTTCATAATCCTTTCATTCTCAATTTTAATAATTACACACGTTGCGGGGATATCTAGCTAAACAGGACGAGCTTTATCCATCCGGAACACCTAGTCTCGCTTTCCTTGTGGAAATCCACGTGTTTAACATACTTTACCAGATATGACTTACTTTGATTTTGACTCATCGACATCAGTTCGTCTGCAATCAGCAAATAATTTTACAAATTGGTCTTGCCTGTCTCAAATATTGAAGTTTAAATCGATAAATTGATTGAATGAGCTTTAACCTCCCACTCAAGAATTTTTTTTACTTATCTTGAGACATCACCATGTTTAGGCGAAATGGTATGTATTTTATCATTTGCAGTGCTTTAAGGGCAATGTGCACGGAAGGTTCTTAGCGTAATCGAGGTACGGAGATGTGGTTACTCTTTGAACAAAAAATTGGACTGCTCATGAAGCAGGTATATATATATGAATGATTTTTTTAACAGAACAAGCAACGGTTTAATGAACCCACAGGCTGAGGACAAATTTTAACTGACACAGTTTTGATCGAACTCGAATCTGTCGAGAAATTTTTTGTGAGACTAACGAGGAAAAAAGACATTTAATGCCGATTTATTTGTAAAAACAATGATAATTTAGAAAAGTCAATTTTTTATTCTGAGGACAACCGGATCCTTTAAACTTTTTTGACTCTGACTTTTATTTGATTTTTGATGTTGTATAGTTGTACACTAATTTATTATATATGTTTATACATGTAATGTCATCTAGAGTACAGTTTTGATTTTAACTAATAAAATTATTCCATTTGGTTTTAACTGTATCTTATTTTTTATGGAATAAGTACACTGCTTTTACTAACCAACTTTGATCTGTGTCTTAAATTGACGTCGAATTATGAGCTAACAAAAAGAGTCATTTGATTTTTACTGCATCTTTTTCATGAAATAAGTACAACATTTTTCCCCATCCATCTTAATCCTGTTTCTTACATTGACGTCGAATTATGAGCTAACAAAAGAGTCATTTGATTTTTACTGCATCTATTTTTCATGAAATAAGTACACACATTTTTCCCCATCCATCTTAATCCTGTTTCTTACATTGACGTCCAATTATGAGCAAAAGAGTCATGTAGTTTTACTGCATTACTTTTCATGAAATACGTACACACTTTTTCCCTTCCATCTTAATCCTGTTTCTTACATTGACGTCCAATTATGAGCTAACGAAAAGAGTCATGTGGTTTTAACTGCATTTACTTTTCATGAAATACGTACACACTTTTTCCCTTCCATCTTAATCCTGTGTCTTACATTGACTTCGAATTATGAACTAAAAAAAGTCATGTGATTCTAACTGCATTTACTTTTCATTGAAATAAGTACAACATTTTTCCCCATCCATCTTAATCCTGTTTCTTACATTGACGTCCAATTATGAGCTAACGAAAAGAGTCATGTGGTTTTTACTGCATCTATTTTTCATGAAATAAGTACAACATTTTTCCCCATCCATCTTAATCCTGTTTCTTACATTGACGTCCAATTATGAGCTAACGAAAAGAGTCATGTGGTTTTAACTGCATTTACTTTTCATGAAATACGTACACACTTTTTCCCTTCCATCTTAATCCTGTGTCTTAAATTGACTTCGAATTATGAACTTACGGAAAGAGCATGTGATTTTAACTTCATCTACTTTTCATAGAAATACACACTTTTTCCTTCCATCTTAATCCTGTGTCTTACATTGACTTCGAATTATGAACTAAAAGGAGTAGTGTGATTTTAACTGTATCCACTTTTCATGGAATACGTACAAAACTTTTACCCATCCATCTTAATCATGTGTCTTAAATTGACTTCGAATCATGACCTGAAAGGAGTAGTGTGAATTTAACTGCATCTATTTTTCTAGGAATACGTACACAACTTTTACCCATCCATCTTGACCCTGTTTCTATAATTGACTTCGAATTATGAACTTACGAAAAGAGCATGTGATTTTAACTTTATCTACTTTTCATGGAATACGTACACTGCTTTTACCCATACATCTTGATCCCGTTCTGCACGCATTATGAGTTAATAAAAGAAGTCATTTAAACTGCATCTTCTTTTATGGAATAAATTATGTGTCTTAAAAGAACGCATTATGAGCTAACGTAGGAGTCATGGGATTTTAAGTTTTTAATTGCATCAACTTTTCATTGGATGCATACATCGCTTTTACCCAACCACCTTGCTTGTTCCTGCGTCTTGTGAGCTAACAAAATGCAGTCACATCTCGGCTGTCGGTATGCAGAGACACATAGATAGTACAGGCCTGTCAAAAAAGTTAACACTAGGCTAAGTATTAAAGCCAAACAATCAGTTCAACGTGGTCTTTTCTTACATCGACAGTTTTTCGTCATCTACACTCTTCATCTCTGCAGATGTTTTACTATTAACACGATTTTTTGCTAGTCGATGTTAAATTTTTAACAAGCCTGCTTAACACCTTAAAAGTGGCAAGAGATATATAGCAGCCGTCAAGATATAGCTTACAAGATGAGCGCAAATTTGGGACTAATTCGTCAGTTTAATATTAAATTTTCAAAAGGTTTGTACTTTACAAAATTATCAACTATACCGTTAAGGTCATACAAACATCTCCTTACCTCGGTGCACTGTGGTGGCTCAGTTGGTAGATTGCTGCTCGCGTCGTAAGAGAGAGGTTCTGGGTTCGAACCCCGACTGGGGTCTGACCCAAGACATGGAAAGTGTGTAATGATTGTTTTTTCGCCAAGTAATCGGCATCACTTCATGAAAGTCACTCGTAAAATAATTTGTTGAGAGACAATATGACGTTGGAAAAATGAACTTTTCAAAATCTAATGTCTATAATCAGACATTGTGATTTTCCCTTGCACACTTAAATTTGATACGACAGCTTAAACAACGTTGCTTCATGTTTGTATATATTTTCTTCCAAGTTTAATATAAATCCTTTTGTAGATCAAGAGCGTATGACACAGAAACGGTTTTCCATAGACAGGCAATTAGATGTACATCCTTGTAAGAGAGAGGTCAGAGGTTTAAGCACCGAGGGATATTGCAAGCCTAGGCTTATCAAGGCCCTCAAAAAGTTTTATGGCCGTCATCACAATATTGTTGAGTGTTTTATGTACTTTTTGTCCAGAATTGCCCTGGATATATTTGAGGTCTCATAGTTCCATGTTCCTTTCACACAATTTGATTAAACGCGTGACGGGTGTAGCTGGCTAAACATGAGGTGTTTAACCTTCCATAGCACCCGGACTGACTTCACTGGTGGAAGTTTACGTGGCAAACCTAACTTATAAGTTCCAAAGTGTTTACTTTCCTTCTGGATTGTGATTGGACACAAATCAGTATGTTTGTTTTTGATGTACATTCTCAAATAGAAAACAAGGGTACAAATAAAGTGACATCTGAAACAGAATGCTAGTCAAAACCAATGTGCAAAAATCTGAAGTACTAGAAATTTATGGTGAAGATTTTTTAATTCCAAAATACAATGATATAATTTTCAACACGCATATTTTGATATTCACAACCTAAACTTACTCAATACCAGAAAGTTAGAATAAGATTCCGATACAAACATAGGTTCACGTGAATTAAAGGAAACATAATGTTATCATAAAAATATACCAAGACTATGAAGTTAATCAGAAGATATCATATTTCCATTCGAAACTAAGTTCATATTGTTATCTTTTGTTTTCAAAAAGGTGATAAAATCTATTTAACAACGGATGGATAGTTTTGAAATTAAGAGTTTTTATAAAAACCCAGTATTAATATACTCTAGTTGTAATTAAGATAAAAAAGTTCTCAAAAATTATTAAAGGTGTTTTTCCTAAAATTGTATCCAATAAAAGAATTTCAAATTGTGCCAATAAAACGGAAAATATATCAATGCTTATATCATGTAAAATTAAGTTAATTGTAGATGGGCAGAATTGCATTTGTAAACTTAGTTTTTCAAATACCCAAAATCATTCTACAGAATGACAAAATACCCAAAATCATTCTTCAGAATGACAAAAAACATAATATGACGCATGCGTATGAAACAGACACGAATTTACTTAACCACAAAAACAGATGAACCGAAAATAGATATGCTGTTTGTTTCAGATTTCTCTTTTTAGTTTTCAAACATGTGTCGACATCTCTGCAACAACGCGATAGCTAATGGTCTTTCTATGTCCGTGATGAATTTGTCTCCGTGTACTGCTATATATAGTTCATTCAGAGTGTAGCTCATTCTGTCTCTACATCCTATATGGTAGTACGATAGAAACAAAAGAACATTGCTATACACAAGTGGTGGTATAGATGCTGTTTCTAAATCAGAATGTTGTAAAAGTTCTGTTTCTAATTCTTGTGGATAGAACTTGTATTTTGTAGAACAAACATAAGGTCTTGCAATAACACCGAGTCTCAACTTCTGATTCAAAGTTAAACCTTTACCGCAAATTAAATCAATGTATGGATGATCAGGTCGAATTTTTGTATTTAATCCTAGATATAATACGTAAGACTTAAACTCCTTTAGAACTTTCAGTACAATAGTGACCACTTCCTTGTATTGTCCACTCAGATAACATAACGTAGCCAGTAGTTACCTCCCGGTACTCACACCACCGACCATACAGTTATTTATAATGAACTGTTTTAACTCTCTGATTTGTCTATAACGACTTTTATGTGGTCTTGTTGTTCGTGTTGCCATATGCATTAGTGGTACAGTGTTAATAGTATTGTTTAAAAACATCAAAAAGTAAGTATTGCATTGTCTGTTGAATTGATTGACTGCTGCATCATAGAACTAATAATAGAATTAAGTTTTATTGATTGATTTGAATTAGTGTAATATACTGAGTTATAAAGTTGGACATCACTAAGAAATTCTTTTAATTCATTACTTATAGACAGAGCGTTTGATGGTATATACCCTTTCCTTACAAAATAAGATAAGCCTGATAAACACGGGATTAGTAGTAAGCTGTCTAACCCGTCGTTATACAATCTAAACAAATGATCAAACAGCGCTCTGCCCTTACTACCACAAACCTTACCCTCAAACATGTTGTTAGCTTTAATAAAATAGTTTGGACAATATTCATCCCGAACCCACTTCATCAAACGTCTGAAGCATGTCCAAAAACAGTCAAAAAAATTTTCCTTATTCCAAACGATGCTTTCTTCTCCAATACAATAGAACAAACTTGTTTTTAAAAAATAAGAGCATAGTAATTCCTTAACTTCTACATTCGAATTGATAACATGTTTAAGAAATAGTTTTAGTAGTCCATAGCATAGAAATTGTGTTTGATTAAAAGAATGCACTAATTTTTTCTCAGCAAGTGAGAAGGAAATTCGCCATTGCATGTCCCTTTCTTGTGAGTTAGGATTTCCGATAGAAACCAATAAACATCCGTCTTCCACAATGTCTTGAATACAATCTGGTGATGGCCAACTGTTACGTCTATCTCTATCAATCCATTCTAATGCTATTTGAGGCCATGGTTTATACGGCAAACCTATTAAAAAATCGACTTCATCTTTACAACCAGACTTAAACGTCGCACACGGTCCGTGAGCTTCTGCACGTAGGTTTAATGCCAAACATTTCTGAACAGTTTCGTCACGAAACAATACACTAGACAGAAACAGACCCTCGGGAGTTTGCTTCATTGCTTTTCTAAGAAAAGCATCATTCATTGCATTATGTAAACAACGAAGTTTTACAAAACCCGGTTTAATATCATTTGTATCAATGATTATATCACTGTCCAAATCCTCAGACAAAGTCACTTTGTCATAAGAAACCATCGTATCAAAATCACTACCCGGAAGTGATAGTCCTTCTGCTCTACTTCCACTATATATTACCCTTAATCCATACAAAATTGTCTTCACGTTATTATTTAAGTCAAATAGCCGCCTTCTTATAAAAACTGACTCTTTTGTTCCAAGTGCTATGTTGAGACGGTTCCATAACATAACTGAAATATTCTCCA
Organism: Anadara kagoshimensis; assembly: GCA_021292105.1. Classification (NCBI taxonomy): domain Eukaryota; kingdom Metazoa; phylum Mollusca; class Bivalvia; order Arcoida; family Arcidae; genus Anadara; species Anadara kagoshimensis. The sequence goes on from CM037868.1 coordinate 34,970,232, forward strand.
TCTTGAAACAAAAGTAACTTCTTCTGTATAAATATAAATGCAACCCGAAATTGTGTACTGTAAACTTTTTAAATGTCAAAAACGTACTAGTCCACTGTGTAATCTTACATTTAAAAAGATTCACAAAACAGATAAATTTATTCAGTCAGATTACAGTCTTTTGACAAATACTTCTGTTTTAATAAATATACATAGCCATGTCTATGACGCAATTTGAATATATTCCATCTTCAAATAAAAATAATATTTTCAAAAGTTAATATAAACCGATATTGTACACAAATGTTCAAAAGCGAAATCTGATATTGAATAAACACGAAATAATTATATAGGAATTATTTAAATTAATAAGTCAGACATCCATCTTTTGATAAAAACAGACGCGTCTATTCCACAAGTACACTACGAAATGTCTATAACATAATTGAAATATTTTTTTCCTTCGAATAACAGGAACTTCTTACTTACAAATGTCAAATACGAAAACGTATGCAGGGTACCTTCTAAATGAAAAAAAAAAATTGACACAATATGCACCTTTATAATTAAAAGACACACAATAAGTCTACAGGAATAAATAATTCACTAAAATACCCGTCTTCCAAAAAATACAGACTTTTGTATTCGGAGGAATATGATAAGCGAGTGTCCATTACATAAGCAATGTATGAAATAAAGAAACCGCTTTATATTTTGAATTTAAACCGATGTTGCAACAATAGACTTTACAAATGATAAAAAAGGTAATGACCCATCGTGTACCCATATATCTATTATCAACAGATATCAATAGGGAATATTAAAGATTAATATCAAACATATAATTTAAATAATATGGATACACGTCATACCTTATGGACAATTGTATATATAGACAGAAGAAAATAGAGTAATTAGTGTGGCGTATCTGCACAATACAAATGATGTGACTACACAATAAGATCTTTAAATACCTGGACCCTGACTTATTTTATTTAAATTTCTGTAAACAGTGATCCATTCCTTATTTTAGTAAATAATCGTTTCAATAGTATAGCTATCATAATTAAAGCTATTTATAATATCGTTGCAATTATTTATTTCGCGATCTTTGTAATATACATGTAAAGTACAAACATCAACAGGATTAAAACAATGTCTGACAGTTACTTGGATTTTGAATTGGAATTACTGGTTTGTAATATTGATCACATGTAATTTAAATACTATTAATAGACGTCATACGTAATAAACAAGTATGTTTTGACAAAAAAAGAGAGGATTTAATTAAGAATTGTATAGTGTATCTACAAAACATACATTGTTTTTTAAAAAGTATAATCATATCTGAAACGTAGCCAATTAATTATGAAACACAGATTCATTTGTTATTGGTAACTTAAATAATAACAACAGTAAAAAGGTAGAAAAAATAAATAAAAAGAATAAGCTATATATAATATTGCTGCAATAATCTCATACCGAAGATCTTATGGTATATACTTGTAGAGTACAGAAATATACTGATTCATACGCTACTATAGAAAGTTATAATAACTGGTATCTCAGCAGGTAGTCTAAGTAACTCTCACAATTTGCTGCTAGTTAAACTCTGAAAGTCTTAAAAAGGAATACTTCCCTATAACATTGCTGCAATGATCTCATTTCGAAGATGTTTGGTATATACTTGTAGAGTACAGAAATATAGTGATACGTTATAATAGAACGTTATAACAGCTAGTATCTCGGTACATGATATCAAAAACTCATTAGACAATTCTGTTGTACTGTCAGAAATATATTACTCTCTAAATTTGCTACCAGTTAAACTCTGAAAGTCTTAAAAAAGGAATACTCCCCTGTTTAAATATTTCTGAGCTAAATTGATATTTTCGTCCTTTTGGACTATTTGAGAATTTTGGTCAAAACACTACAGATAAGATATTTTGTTCTTGTGTTGTAAAATGGAAACTTTTTTATTGTGTACAACAGCTTAGAGCAAGTATTGTATTTTCAAGACTTTCACAATATACTTGTCAATTACAAAAAGAAAGTAGAATAGAAAATAGAAAAAAAGTTATAAGGCAATATATTGAATCTTGTATTGTAATTATGTTGAGCGCGATATAAATTTTAATAAGTTTATCGATTAATAAATGTAGAAATTCCATAGCATCTAATTTAAAGCTAACTTACTCATGAATAAAGTATCTGTATATATCTTGTATATAGAAATTGCAAACATTTAGGAGAGAAAATATTTAAATTATTCAACCCACCATAAATTACCGAGACTGATTTAATCTTTCTTTGTTTGAGATAAAAACTTCCACTTGAAAAAACGATAGAAATTTCTATGTTAACATCTACGTACATTTATCATCTATTGTTTTTTTTTTCACTCACATATAAAGATTTTCAATGATGTCACAATCAAAGTATAACTAAATGGCGTCATTATGTGTGGACATGAAGTCGTCTAGCAGAAAAATGACATTCAAGTCTCCAAAACTTAGAGATTTTTATAGTTTATCAAATGTTTATTCTCAAAGACAAGAATGAATAGCTTGGTTCTTTAGTTTATACATACTAATTATTTTTGTCACTTGTGTTAGATCAATTATGGAGGTTTTTTTTAAATATATCGATATCGACTAACAACTTGGCAGTCAGCGATTGGATGAGGGATTAAATAGAGATGACAAACTGCACTGACTGTACAAGAAAAGCAAAATAAACAATTCAAAGAGGCGAAGTTTATCCTTGCAAACAAATTTCGCCTGGTGGCTGTGTAGGGCGAAAAATGAGAAAAATGTACGGTACGCTAATTCAAGATGGTTGTATAGGACGATGTGAGATATACAACCAGATGGAGAGAGAGAAAGAGCAACAATCCATTTTCTGATATATTTTTATTGCATACAGAAAAAAGTGATTGTTTTACAAATTGTACCAGAGTTAATTTTACAGCACTAAACAGGCGTTTTATAACATAATTCCTTTTTAGCAGTGTTTGGAATAAAGTTGTAAAATTGATTTTTTTTCAAAAAAAAAAAAAAAAAAAAAAAAAATCCAAGAACCAATTTGGCTAATTTTGATCGGCTTCAAAGTCAAAGTTATTTTCTCATACACCTGTTTTGTCAAAGATTAAACCACTGCATTTTTAGCATTCTAATTATTTAAAAAATTATAATAATTTCCTCACCTAATCTTATGCAATATGGCTACTTGATAATAAATTTAAGTATATATTTCATTTTTGCTAACTTTGAAGTTATCTTTTTTGTACGCTATATTTATGTATTATAAGCATTACCTTTAATTTTTTGTGTTTTATATGTTCTTTTTGGTCTCTTTATTTATGTAATTTAAATATAGGCATTTTCTTACATTTTTGTTCGGTCTATTCAGGAATAACTTGAACGAAGATTGAACACGTTTTGCATAAACCCACTACACGACATTTATATGCATTCCACAGTCTTCATTCAAGTTATTTCTCTAAATAACTAGCTGTAAATAGTACCAACTGAAACGTACACAAAATCAAGACAGCGAGGAGCAATACTATAAAATTGTTTGATTTTGTTGGACATAGTCAAATTCTAATCAAATGGGACGAAAGAAAGTTAAGGAGTAAACTAATGCTTAATGCATTAATAACGACAAGTACATTGTACAGCCTAATTGAATAAATTTGGACTAGTTCCATAACGCGTGTCGTTTAAGTAGGAACATGCTAAAATAGTTACTGACTCATTGTATGTCCTTTAATTCAAAAGTAAACAAACATGAATGGGGGATATTTAAACCTTTATATCATACATGTCATTTGAGTAACATCTAGAGACGTCAAACCTACTAAACAACTGAAAATAGACAAAAGAAAGATAGAGGAATTACGTAAGAATTACATAGAGTATCTACACAATATTGAAGTTAAGCGTATCTGCACAACGTATCTTATTTGTAATGAATATAGTCATACCTAAACACTTGCCAATTCTAGATGAAATTATTATAAACACTTATTCCTATATAATATTAATTGGCATAAGTCACACGAGAATAGAGGATACAAATAATCTATTTATAGTATTGCTGCAAGCTTTTTACCTTAGAGAGAGAGATCTTTGTGATATGCATGTTGAGTACAAAAAAATAATGAAATACTACCAAGCAATAAAATGCTGTAAGACAGGTCATATGAATCTCCGATTGAAATAACTGTCTTACTGGAATATTTTAATCGCAATATTCTTTTCAATTTATTTTACGATAAATAGATGTCGAAATTTCTTTTCATGCCTTCGATAACATCTACGTTTGCAAAAAATCATTGAACAGACCTGATGCTATTTTGTCTGGTAGCAGGTGTATCAACCATACGCCTAACACTGGATATATTTTTGTTATACAGACGCAGTACAAAGTCAATGATTTCAAAATGTGCCTATCTTGTCGTCATTCTGTGTAATCTGTACAGCACAGACCCGGCGAACGTCTGAATTAGTGCAGAATGATCGTGTTATCTCCGTCCCTAATTGAATACATGTATATCTTGACAAGTTGAAATTTGTTTTATGTCTTTAATTACGTTTACTTGATCATATTTGACGTCTCATAGTTTCATGTTCCTTTCACACAATTTTGATTACACACGTGGCGGTTGTAGCTAGCTAAACAGAAGGTGGGTTCCCTTCCGGAGCACAAGGCCTCACTCCCTGGTGGAAGTTCACGTGTCTAACCTTACTTTTAAACTCCAAAGTTTTTTACTTTGCTTCTGGATTATGATTCGGAAATGGATTAGTATGTTTGTTTTTGATTAGCACATACAAAGTCAATGATTTCAAAATGTTCATATCTTGTACTATTTCTGTGAAACCTGCACAGTACGGATCTGTAAAAACTTTGACAGTAAGCTATTTAATAAGGTCCGAATAATCAGCTAACTTCATGGTCCCTACTTAACTATATTTATATCACGACATGTTTTCGATGTAATATATGTTTCTACATCAATTCTACCACAAGCTGCTATTGTCTTAGCCAATTGACAGTGAATCTTCATTTCTTTTTCCTTGGTTCATTGGTAAATTTTCGACAACTCGGTACTGTACTATGTATATTTTACTTTTGTCTGGTACCGGATTTTAATAAAATTTTGTAAGGCAGGTCAGTAAATCTTTCATTGAAGTTACCTGATCATAATAGTTATCGCCATTTCACGTTTTAATAAGATTCGCAAATTGCTTTTTTTGTCCTTAATTACATTTCATTTAAGCTTAGATAATAACTTACACAAGCATATGAATCTCTAATTTTTCTTTTGGTTAAAATATGAAAGTAAAAATACACGAAACTCATAAAAATAAGGTATATTCCCTAATGTAAAGTTTTCCCTTTGTTAAACTGATATTTTGGTCCATTTGAAGTGGTGTATTCAAATGAACAAAAATAAAACATCTGTTTATATCTTGCATATACAAATTGCAAAAATTTAGGAGCTTAACTAATTGAAATATTTACCTCATAATAAAGTGCTGTTAATGTTTATCACTAGTGCCAGGTAAAACATGAAGATTTGTAACTCTATCCGACCATATATTATAGGCAGTAAGTGATTGGATGATTTACAAAATGAGATAACAAACCACACTGATTGTACAAGACAAAGCGAAATGAAAAAAACAATGTGGCCACTTTAGATGATTTATGAAATTGAGATAACAAACTACACTGATTCTACAAGACAAAGCGAAATGAAAAAAAAACAATGTGGCCACTTTAGATGATTTATGAAATTGAGATAACAAACTACACTGATTCTACAAGACAAAGCGAAATGGAAAAAAAATGTGGCCACTTTAGATGATTTATGAAATTGAGATAACAAACCACACTGATTGTACAAGACAAAGCGAAATGAAAAAAACAATGTGGCCACTTTAGATGATTTATAAAAATTGAGATAACAAACTACACTGATTTCTACAAGACAAAGCGAAATGAAAAAAAAAACAATGTGCCACTTTAGATGATTTATGAAATTAGATAACAAACCACACTGATTGTACAAGACAAAGCGAAATGAAAAAAAAAAAACAATGTGGCCACTTTAGATGATTTATGAAATTTAGATATCAAACTACACTGATTCTACAAGACAAAGCGAAATGAAAAAAAAAACCAATGTGGCCACTTTAGATGATTTATAAAAATTGAGATAACAAACTACACTGATTCTACAAGACAAAGCGAAATGAAAAAAAAAAACAATGTGGCCACTTTAGATGATTTATGAAATTTAGATATACAAAACCACACTGATTGTACAAGACAAAGCGAAATGAAAAAAAAAAAAACAATGTGGCCACTTAGATGATTTATGAAATTTAGATAACAAACTACACTGATTCTTATAAAGACAAAGCGAAATGAAAAAAAAAACAATGTGGCCACTTTAGATGATTTATGAAATTTAGATAACAAACCACACTGATTGTACAAGACAAAGCGAAATGAAAAAAAAAAACAATGTGGCCACTTTAGATGATTTATGAAATTTAGATAACAAACTACACTGATGTACAAGACAAAGCAAAATGAAAAAAAAACAATGTGGGCCACTTTAGATGATTAATGAAATTTAGATAACAAACCACACTGATTGTACAAGACAAAGCGAAATGAAAAAAAAAACAATGTGGCCACTTTAGATGATTTATGAAATTTAGATAACAAACTACACTGATTGTACAAGACAAAGCAAAATGAAAAAAAAACAATGTGGCCACTTTAGATGATTAATGAAATTTAGATAACAAACCACACTGATTGTACAAGACAAAGCGAAATGAAAAAAAAACAATGTGGCCACTTTAGATGATTTATGAAATTTAGATAACAAACCACACTGATTGTACAAGACAAAGCGAAATGAACAACAAAACAATGTGGTCACTTTAGATGATTTATGAAATTTAGATAACAAACCACACTGATTGTACAAGACAAAGCGAATGTGGCAAATTTGCATCAATATCCTCATAAACTAATTTAGTCATGTCTTGTACAATCAGTGTGGTTTGTTATCTAAATTTCATAAATCATTTAAAGTGACCACATGAAATGTACAACTAAATAATGCGAAGAAAGTATGGTAAGCTTACAAACGATGGTTGTTAAGGGCGACGTGAAATGTATAACTGTATAATGAAAACAATTTCTAGTACGCTAACGCTCGATGGTTCTGTAAGATGGAGTGAGATAAAAAACGGAATAAAACGAACTATGTCTGGTACATGAACGCTATATGGTTGTAAAGCGCAAAATAGAATGTACAAACAGATAGCGAGAATGACCTGGTACTGTACAAAATGCAGCAAGTAATATTATACAGGTGTTTGGCCAAAAACTGAAAACCAATTTTTTACATGGGTTGAAAATATAGAAAAAAACTATGAAAATACTTGGAATTAGCTGTAGGCCTATATGTTTGAGAATTTTCTATCTATCCAATACAAACTTTTAATCTCATTTATCATCAAATAGTAAGTATTTGTAGTCCCTCTATTACACACTGGATATGTCTGTTAAATATTCAAATTAAAGGTCAAAACTGTCAGGTCAAGTCAACGTACTATACCTTTATATTCAAAAGCAAACACACATAAATTGGGATAATAATACAAGTAATTTGACTAAAATTGATAGACGTAAAATCTAATCAACATTAGTTAAAAGACAAAAGAAAAATTCGGCGCTTAATTAACATTTAAGGAATGATTGTAATTTTTTCTATATATTAGGTCATAGGTGAAATTATTTGATGCACGCGTATACATTTTTTGCTGCAATAATTTGATCTATGACCCCACAGATAGAAAAATACAATCATTCCTTAAAATTACATTAAAAAAGTCCAACAATCATAACATTCATGTTATCAAAAACAAACAGACTTATCCATTCCGAATCACAATCCAGAAGCAAAGTAAAAACTTTGGAACTGACAAGTTAGGTTAGACACGTGAACTTCAACCAGAGAAGTGAGCCGGGTGCTCCGGAAGGGTAAGCACCTCCTGTTTAGCTAGATCACCCCGTCACGTGTATAATCAAAATTTTGTGAAAGGAACATGGAACTATGAGACGTCAAATATATCCAAGCAATCCTGGACACAGAGACATCAAACTTTTCAACATACTGTGATGACGGCCATAAAACCTTTGAGGGCCTTGATAAGCCTAGGCTTGCAATAACCCTGAGTCAGCAATTATTTGCAAGCAGCCTACTTCGTTGTACAAAGTATGTTCTTTTATCAATTATGCACATAAAACAAAAGACCAGCGCATTAAAACAAAACATGGCGCATTAATCTAAAAGCTGAACACAGCTGATTGCCACTGGCAATATGTAACAATACATCAATGACGTCATTGGAGAAATAAAAAAAAATGTTCCGGCATGCTTAAATAAATTCTGTCTAAGGGGTCATAGATATTAAAAAATTACAACACTAGATAGTATTAAAATTTAATTATTTGTTAATAGACAAAAGAAAAATATAGGAGGGCTTAATTAGGAACTACATATTGTATATTTAGATAATTAAAAAGTGTATCTATACAAAGTACATTACCAATCAAGAAAATCATCATATCTGAATCTTGGCAAATTTTATATAGAATGTGTGTTAACGTTGATTCATTTTGTATTTTAGTTTATATTAGCTATAACAGTTTAGAGATAAATTAGTAAATAAATTTAGAGATATAATACAGGTCCAAGGATTTAATGTTAGATCATTTTTTCGATATACATATGTAGAGAACAAAATTATATTGCGTTCAAGTTAAGTTATATAAGTCACGTCGATGAATCCTGGATAGAAATTTCCGGAATATGTTAATCAAACACATTAACAATAAAATATCTTGGAATTTCCTTTTTGGCTTTCCTAAGGTTTAATTTAAATCTTAAATCTTAAACGAAAACTAATATAACACATGAAATGTCTGAATACACCTTCAATAAAGAAATTTCGAAGATAATTGATTAAAATATAACTCGTCATAAAGTATGAAGATGATGAGTCACGTGGTATTATATTTTTAAGGCTGGGTGATGGATGATATCAAAATAAAAAAAAAACTACATTGTTTTACAAGTTAAAGTGAAATGACACAACCGAATGGTGCGGATAAGCATCTGAATACTTACACATAATTTTAAATTCTAAGTGAATTGCGCGACCAAATACTGTCAACTGTAGGTTAACGTTCGATGGTTTGTGGTACGAACACATACTGCCACAATGTGTGGTACGTTAATGCTCGATGGTTTGTAGTACGAACACATACTGTCAACAATGTGTGGTACGCTAACGCTCGATGGTTTGTACTTAATATACCACTAGATGATGTATTATATTTAATTGTACAGCCAAATGTGACCAATGAAGTAATGCTTGCATAGATTAAATGTACAACCCGAGGGGCTAATAGGGACAGTATGGTGAAGTTTTTTGGTTTTGTCTAAAAAAGTAAAATTTAGAAAACTAAACCTCCAAGACAAATGAAGAGCAGTATGCTGAAACCATGAAGCCTTGTGGGACTATGTAATATCCTTAGTCGTGAACATAACCAAACAAATTTTTTTTTTTCATTTCCAAACACAATGAAACAATTTTCAACGGTAAATACAAAGCGAAAATGTCCGCAGTAGATTTTCTAAATAGTAAAAATAGTTACTGACTCGTTGTATACCCTTTAATTCAAAAGTAAACAAACGTGAATGGGGAGTGTTTAAGCCTTTTATCATACATGTCATTTGAATAACATCAATAGACTTCAAACCTAACAAACAACTGTAAATAGACAAAAGAAAGATAAAGGAATTACGTAAGAATTACATAGAATATCTAAACAATATAGAAATTAAGTGTATCTACACAACATATCTTATTTCTACTGAATATAGTCATACCTGAACACTTGCCAATTCTTGATAAAATTATTGTAAACACTGATTTTAATTGATATTAGTCACACAAGATTTAAAGACAAAAATAATGTATTTATAATACTGATACAAACATTTTTATTTAGAGATTTTTGTTATATGCATGATGAGTACAAAAATTACTGCGTACAATGTGTGGTACGCTAACGTTCGATGGTTTGTAAAATAAAGTAGAATATACGACCAGATGATGTATTCAAAACACATTGTACAGCCAATGCGATAATGCTTGCTGATTGTGTAGGCATAGTATAAGTGAAATTTACAACCCGAGTAGAAAGTTTAGAAAACCAAACCTCCGAGACAAATGGAGAACAGTACGCTAAACCCCTGTAATTTTGAGGGACTATGTAATATCCTTAGTCGAGGCTATTACAAAACTAAAATAATTTTTAATCTTTTAATCTTCAAACAAACAGAAACAATTTTCAAAGGTAAATAGAAACCAAAATTGTGCAGATTAGACTTTCCAAATGCTAAAAAAAGTTACTAACTTGTTCTTTACCCTTATATTCAAAAGTAAACAAATACTGTAAAAGGGATTATTTTCGCGGGGTGAAAATTTCGCGATTTCTGAAATCTGACATTTCGCGTGAGTGTATTTCCGCGTTACGATATAATGTGGGTGTATATTCTGTATATTATGATATATATAAATCTGTATTGTTGTCAAAATTCGCGCGGGAAAAACATTCGCGGTAAAATGTTTAGCTCGAAATAGGCGAAAAATTTTTCCAGGCCAAAAAATTTTCCTCTTTACAGTATGAATAGGGAATATTTAAACCTTAATATCATACATGTCATTTCAAAAACATCAATAGACGTCAAACCTAACAAAGAACTGTAAATAGACAAAAAAAGATAGAGGAATTACTTAAGAATTACATAAAGTATCTGCACAATATATCTAAGTTTAGCTGAATATACTCATACCTGAACACTTGCCAATTCTATATGAAATTATTTTAAATGGTGATTCACTTTTTATTTTAAATGATATTAGTCACACCGGAATAATGGACAAAAATAATCTATTTATAGTATAGTTGCAACCATTATAATTTAGAGATCTTTGTAATATGCAAGTTGATTACGAAAATTAAAAGGATTACAACAAAGTTATGTAAAGACGTTTATGTGAATCTTTGATTTGAATTAAAGCAATATATTAATCGCGATCCATTTCGCGATAAATAGATTTCGAAATTTCTTTTATATATTTCATTACATCTATGTAATGACAAATATCCATTAGACAGATATGATATTATTATGTCTAGTAGCAGGTGTATCAACCATACGCATATCACTGCATATTTTTTTTTGTTATACAATCCGCCAGTACAAAGTCATTGTTTCAAAATATTCCAATCTTGTCATATTTCAGTACAACCTGTACAGTAGAGACGATCAAAACTTTGACAGTAAGCTAATACATAAAGTCTGAATAATCAGGTAATCTCGGTTCCTACTTAGATACATATATATCTCGACAGTTTTCGATTACTGTAATCTATGTTTCTATATCAATTCTACCACAAATCATTACTATCTGGAGCAGTTGACATTGATTTTTTCATTTCTTTTCGTTAGATTGTTGGTAAACTTTCGACAGAACTGTACTTTGCCATCTATTTTATTTTATTTTCGCCTCGTACTTGCCATCTGTCCTGTTTTTGATTTTTTGAAAATTGTCAGCAAATGTTTTCTAAAGACCACAGCATCTAAGTGGTTTATATCTGTGAATGTGTATGAACCACAATGCTTCTTGACAATTAAATGCGTACTTCACTAATCAAAGATCCTAGTGTGAGAAAATGTGTCAGTACAGCAGCCGAATGTTGTTGCTTTTTCTCTTTTTCTTTACCGGTTACTGTTCTTTTGCTACAGCAGATATATTAACCGTTAATCTAGTTCTAGTAATCTTTCTAATGTAAAAGTATCAGTACTATTACAATTTGGTGTCTGTGAATAAAAAAAACTTCAGAGAATAGAATTTAGTAATGGTGCTTTTTGTTCTTGTCAAGACTTATTAATTTCTATGTAATTGTATAATCAGAAAAACTGAAGTGGAGTCATTGCCGCGTTTTTCGTCCTTGTCAAAATCCTGTAAATAAAAAACAAGGCAAAAAGCTTCAGAGGATAGAATTGAGTAATGATGGATTTTGTTCTTGTCAAGACTTATTTATTTCTATGTAAGCGGACAAATAGAAATACTGAGGTGGAGTAATAGTGATTTTTGCCCTTGTCAAAATCATTTCACTTATATTAAAGGGGATGATTCTCTGATGTTAATGTGGAATAATAATCTGTCATTACAGCAGCCGATTGTTTTTTCTCCTTTTCTTTACCGGATACTGTTCCTTTGCTACAGCAGATATATTAACCGTCAATCTAGTTCTATTACTCTTTGTAATGTAAGGTATCAGCATTACAACATTATTGTCTGTGTAATCTTTGAAACAAAAGCAAAAAACACAACAAAACAACATTTAGAGTATTGAATTGAGTAATTATGATTGTGTCCCTTTTTAAGATTAATTCACTCGTATTGAAGCCAGCGGAAGTTCTAGAATGCTAAGGTGGAGTTTGTCATTTTTACCCTTTTCAAGATTATTTCACTTCTTAGGGCGATCAATCCTGGGATTCTTAAGTCGAGTTTTAATGTTTTTGCCTTTTTTAATATTGTTTCATTTTTGTTGAAGCAAATACGCCGTGGATGTTGAAGTGGAAATGTTTCTCCAAGTCAAGATAAAAAACGAACATAATAATCCAGTCTAAATCAAAGTGATGACTTTCATACTGACAATTAAGGAACACACGTTATATTCACCGGGGACTTTGGCCGGGTTCTCCGGAAGGATGTGTTACCTACGTCTGCCACATGTGAAATTGAAAAAAAACAACGGAACTATGGGGCGTCAAATATATCAAAAACAAATATACTAATCCATGTCCGAATCACAATCCAGAAGGAAAGTAAAACTTTGGAACTGACAAGTCATATAAACACGTGAATTTCCATAGGGAAAGTGAGGCCATGTGTTCGGGAGAGTATTCATTTCTTGTTTAGCTAGCTACAACCGCCACGTGTAATCAAAATTATGTGAAAGGAACGTGGAACTTGAATGTGAAATATATCCAGGACAATCATGGACACAGAGACATCAAACTTATCAACAATAATGTAATTCCTAAGATATTTTTGTATAAGCGCCATAATGCATATCAACAATAATGTCGTAACAATTGAATCGTCAGTAATTTTTGTAGGAGGAAAACGAAGAACCTCGGGAAATCTTTGACATGCAGACGTATAATTTTTCAAGTGGGATTTGAACTGAGCTTACTGCTAAAATATTAAGAGTGACTTGATCAACGTTCTGTCATAAAAATGTCTTTTAGTATGTACCTATTGTAAATAATCTTTAAAGTAAAGCCATTTTAACATTATATATAATATCTATGTGTCAATCTACAACGTCAAGTTAGACGCAATAACTACCTTAAAAACGATAACGTTGGGTTATATTTAAATGAAGTTTAATATTACCTTTATAATGTTTTAATAAAAATGACATTATTATGTTTCAATAGGCATAGGTGAAATTTACAACCCGAGTTGCTAATAGGGACAGTATGGTGAAGTTTTTAGGCTTTGTCAGAAAAAGTAAAATTTAGAAGACTAAACCTCCATGACAAATTAAGAGCAGTATGCTAAACCCATGTAGCCTTGTGAAACTATGTAATATCCTTAGTCGTGAACGTAACAAAACTGAAATATTTTTTTTCATTTTCAAAAACAATGAAACATTTTTCAACGGTAAATACAGAGCGAAAAAGTCCGCGGTAGATTTCCTAAATGATAAAAATAGTTATTGACTCGTTGCATACCCTTTTATTCAAAAGTAAACAAGCGTGAATGGGGAATATTTAAACCTTTTATCATACATATCATTTGAATAACACCAATAGACTTCAAACCTAACAAACAACTGTAAATAGACAAAAGAAAGATAGAGGAATTACGTAAGAATTACATAGAGTATCTACATAATATAGATTTTAAGTAAATCTACACAACATATCTTATTTCTACTGAATATAGTCATACCTGAAAACTTGCCAATTCTTGACGAAATTATTGTAAACACTGATTTTAATTGATATTAGTCACACAAGATTTAAAGACAAAAATAATGTATTTATAATACTGATACAAACATTTTTATTTAGAGGTTTTTTGCTATATGCATGATAAGTACAAAATTACTGCGTACAATGTGTTGTAGGCTAACGTTCGATGGTTTGTAAAACAAAGTAGAATATACGACCAGATGATGTATTTAAAACACCAAATACATGTACATTGTACAGCCAATGCGGTAATGCTTGCCGAATGTGTAGGCATAGTATAAGTGAAATTTACAACTCGAGAAAACAAAAATTTAGAAAACCAAACCTCCGAGACAAATGAAGAGCAGTATGCTAAGTTCTGTAGCCTGGTGGGACTATGTAATACTCTTAGTAGTGGACATAACAAAACTGGAATATTTTTAGTCTTTTAATCTTCAAACAAAAAGAAACAATTTTCAAAGGTAAATAAAAACCAAAATGTGCAAAGTAGACTTTCCAAATGCTAAAAATAATTACTGCTCTTAAATATCCTTCTATTCAAAAGTAAACAAATACTGTAAAGGGATTATTTTCGCGGGGTGAAAATTTTGCGATTTCTCAAATCTGATATTCCGCGTGGGTGTAATTTCCGAAAGACCGATATATAAGATATATAAGATGGTGTATATATAAAACTGTATAGTTGTCATTTCACGTGAGCGTAATTTCCGCGTTACCCATATAACGTGGTGTATATTCTGTACATTATGATATATATAAACCTGTATAGTTGTCATATTCGCGCGGGAAATATCTTTTGCTCAAAATAGACGAAAAGTTTTTTCCCAGGCCAAAAATTTTTCCTCTTTACAGTATGAATAGGGAATATTTAAACCTTAATAGTATTCATGTCATTTGAATAACATCAATAGACGTCAAACCTAACATAGACAAAAGAACGATAGAGGAATTACGTAAGAATTTAATAGAGTATCTGCACAATATATCTAAGTTTAGCTGAATAATTATTATACTCATACCTGAACACTTGCCAATTCTATATGAAATTATTTTAAATAGTGATTCAATTTTTATTTTAAATGATATTAGTCACACAAGAATAATGAACAAAAATAATTTATTTATAGTACAGTTGCAACCATAATAATTTAGAGATCTTATTTGTGATATGCAACTTGATTATAAAAATTAAAAGGATTTCAACAAAGTTATGTAAATGTGAATCTTTGATTTGAATTACAGAAATATATTAATCGCGATACACTTTTCAATCCATTTCGCGATAAATATTGTATTACATCTACGTATTCACAAATATTCATTAGATAGATATGATGTTATTATGTCTGGTAGTAGATGTATCAACCATACGCCTATCACTGGATATAGTTTTGTTATACAAACCGCCAGTACAAAGTCATTGTTTCAAAATATTCCAATCTTGTCATATTACAGTACAACCTGTACAGTAGAGACCGGTCAAAACTTTGACAGTAAGCTTATACATAAAGTCTGAATAATCAGGCCATCTCGGTTACTTAGAAACATATATATCTCGACAGTTTTTGATAACTGTAATCTATGCTTCTATACCAATTCTACCACAAGTTATTACTATCTGGAACAGTTCACAATGAATTTTTCCATTTCTGTTTGTTAGATCATTGATTAAATTTCTACAACACATTACTGTATCATGTATTTTTACTTTCCTCTGGTACGTACCGTCTGCCTTGTTTTAGATTCTCTAAAAAATGTCAGCAAAGATTACAGCATCTAAGTGGTCTATATCTGTGAATGTGTACGAACCACAAATATTCATGACGATTTAATATGTACTTCAGTAATGAAAGACTCTAGTGTGAGAAAATTTGTCAGTACAGCAGATATATTACCTTCAATCTAGATCTATTACTGTTTTCTAATGTAAGGTATTAGCATTATAACATTTTTGTCTGTGTAATCTTTGAAAAAAAAAAAAAAACGTTTAGAGTATTGAATTGAGTAATGATGATTGTGTCCCTTTTTAAGATTAATTCACTCGTATTGAAGCGAGCGGAAAATTCTAGAATGCTGAAGTGGAGTTTTGTCATTTTTACCCTTTTCAAGATTATTTCACTTCTTAGAGCAAACAAACCAGGGATTCTTAAGTCGAGTAATAATGTTTTCACCTTTTTCAAGATTGTTTCACTTTTGTTGAATCAAATAGGCCGTGAATGTTGAATTGGAATTGTCTGCCCAAGTCAAGATAAAAAACGAACATATTAACACATGTCTAAACCAAAGTGATGACTTTCATAATGACAATTAAGGAAAACACGGTTATATTCATCAGGAGATTTAGGTCGGGTTCTCCGGGAGGATAAGTGTCTCCTGTTGTGTTACCTACGTCTGTCACATGTGAAACTGAAATTAAACAACAACGGAACTATGAGACGTCAAATATATCAAAAACAAACATACTAATTCATGTCCGAATCACAATCCAGAAGGAAAGTAAAACTTTGGAACTGACAAATAATATTAAACACGTGAATTTTCATAGGGGAAGTGAGGTCATGTGTTCCGGAAGAGTATTCATCTCATGTTTAGCTAGATACAACCGCCACGTGTGTAAACAAAATTCTGTGAAAAGGAACATGGAACTATGGAACGTGAAATATATCCAGGGCGATCATGGACAGAGAGACATCAAACTTATCAACAATACTCTGATGGCGAAGATATTTTTGGATACAGCGACATAATGCATATCAAGATAATGTAATTACTGTCGTAACAATTGAATGGTCAGTAATTTTTGTAGGAGGAAACCAAAGAAGCTCGGAAATCTTTGTCCTTCAGTAAATTTTTCCAACTGGGATTTGAACTTATCTTGGGAATAAAATATGAAGAGTGACTTGATCAAAGTTCTGTCATAAACATGGACTTGTTTTCAATTAGTATCCAACTATTCTATAACACTAAATATGATAACTATGTGTCAATCAACATCATCAACTTATCAACAATACTCTGATGGCGAAGATATTTTTGAATACAGCGACATAATGCATATCAAGAATAATGTGATTACTGTCGTAACAATTGAATGGTCAGTAATTTTTGTAGGAGGAAACCAAAGAAGCTCGGGAAATCTTTGTCCTTCAGTAAATTTTTCCAACTGGGATTTGAACTTAACTTGGGGATAAAATATGAAGAGTGACTTGATCAAAGTTCTGTCATAAACATGGACTTGTTTTCGATTAGTATCCAACTATTCTATACAACTAAATATGATAACTATGTGTCAATCAACATCATCAACTTAGGTACAAAAACTACCAAAAAGAACCACAACGCTGGAATATATTAAAATAAAGTTTAATATTACCTTCACAATGTATAATTAAAAATGACATCATTATGTTTCCATATTTTTTTAAAAGTCACAGACAGCAAGAAAACAACAATCAACTTCCATAATAATTATAAAAAGTAATAAATGTTGTACGAAAATATAACCATCCAATGAAACTAATGAAGATTAAGGGGTGTCTTTTTATAAAAAAATTACTATGATTAAACTATTGAAATGATTAAAACAAAAAAAAACATTCTCAAAAAATATTTAAGATGGTTGTTCTTCAGAACATATAATAATGGATGTTTTAAATTGTTAATTTTCAAAAAGTCATCTTAAGATACAAAACTTTATCTCAGTTTAGTTACCAAACATAATATTGATTTTGTGCCAATAAAATCAGAAAATATTTCAATTCTTATATCATATGATTTGATTTTGATATGAAATAAAGTTTATTGTTGATGGACAATTTGACGTTGTTAAAATAAACTTTTTAGGATCAATTACAAATTCGTACATAGTGATATTGATCTTTGACATACCTAAATTCGATACTAGACACGGGACACGTCGCCTTCTGTTTGTATACTTGTTTTTAAATCCAAAGAGTATGACACAGATACGTTTCTACATAGAAAGACAAACAGGTTAACAAAGAACAGACAAGTGTTTCCTATGTACACCCTATATACGTTCCACAAATAGAAGACCGCGATACAACTGTAGTGACATTACTTATCACTAAAATGTCTTTAAGGATACTTCATAAAATAGTCAATAGAAAAAACAGTGATGTCGTTATAAATACTATTTGGATATTTACAACCTCAACCGAATTACTTCCGTGAAGTACAGTCCGCTACCATCAAAGGTATGAAATGAAACAGACTTCAATCAAATTCAATAAACCACAATGTTATCTTAATTCCAAATTACACTGAGTTTTTTTTCATCATCCCGATTTCTATATTCACAACCTCAACCTCCTTACTACCAGTAAGTCCGATAAAATTATTGGTATTTAATGAAACAAAATACTACCAAAATCAATACAACAAATTTTAGGTAAATAAGAAGATATAACTATTCCATTTGAAAGTGAGGTCTGTTTACTGTAGATCGCTTTAATGTCGCGATATATTTATTTTCGTGTAAATTCGGTACTCATCCTATTCGTGAATTTAAATATGACGTGAATATTTTTAGCACTCAGATATTTCTATGTTGACATATATATGTTGTATTTAATAAGATTTCAAATAATCTTGTAAGGCAAAGATGAAAAATAAGTGATATAATATGTTATGAGGCCGTTATCTTTAGTTTTCAAAAAGGTGCACACATCTCTGAAACAACGCGTTTGCTAATGGTCTTTCTGTCTCCGTGATAAATTTGTCTCCATGTGCTGCTATATATAGCTCATTTAGAGTATAGCTCATTCTGTCTCTACATCCCCTATGGTAAGAAGATAGAAACAAAAGAACGTTACAATATACTACTGGTGGTATAAATGCTTTTTGTAAATAAGATTGTTGTACAAGTTCTGTTTCTATTTCTTGTGGATAGAACTTGTGTTTTGTAGAACAAACGTAAACTCTTGCAAAAACACCGAGTTCCAACTTCTGATTCATAGTTAAACCTTTACCGCAAAATAAATCAACATATGGATGATCAGGTCGAATTTTTGTATTTAATCCTAGATATAATACGTAAGACTTAAACGCCTTTAGAACTTTCTGTACAATAGTGACCACTTCCTTGTATTGTCCACTCAGATAACATAACGTAGCCAGTAGTAACCTCCCGGTACTTACATCACTGACCATACAGTTATTTATAATGAACTGTTTTAACCCTCTGATTTGTCTATAACGACTTTTATGTGATCTTATTGTTCGTGTTGCCATGTACATTAGTGGTACAGTGTTAATAGTATTGTTTGAAAACATACAAAAAGTAAGTATTGCATTGTCTGTTGAATTGATTGACTGCTGTATCATAGAACTAATAATGGAATTAAGTTTTATTGATTGATTTGAATTAGTGTAATATACTGAGTTAAAAAGTTCGACATCACTAAGAAATTCTTTTAATTCATTACTAATAGACAGAGTGTTTGATGGTATATACCCTCTCCTTACAAAATAATATAAGTCTGAAAAATACGGGATAAGTAGTAAGCTGTCTAACCCGTCGTTATACAATCTAAACAAATGATCAAACAGCACTCTGCCCTTACTACCACAAACCTTCCCCTCAAACATGTTGTTAGCTTTAATAAAATAGTTTGGACAGTATTCATTTCGAACCCACTTTATCAAACGTCTAAAACATGTCCAAAAACAGTCAAGAAAATTCTCCTTATTCCAAACGATGCTTTCTTCTTCAATACAATAGAACAAACTTGTTTTTAAAAAATAAGAGCATAGTAATTCCTTAACTTCCACATTGGAATTGATGACATGTTTAAGAAATAGTTTTAGCAATCCATAACATAAAAGTTGTGTTTGATTAAAAGAATGCACTAATTTTTTCTCCGCGAGTGAGAAGGAAATTCGCCACTGGATGTCCCTTTCTTGTGAGTTCGGATTTCCAATAGGGACCAATAAGCAACCTTCTTCCACAATTTCCTGAATTAAACCTGGTGATGGCCAACTGTTATGTCTATCTCTATCAATCCATTCTGAGGCTATTTGAGGCCACGGTTTACACGACAAACATATCAAATAATCGCACTCAGTTTTAAATTCAGACTTAAACGTTGCACAAGGTCCATGAGCTTTTGTACGTGGGTAGTTTTCCAGTAATGTCTGAACTAGTTCGTCACGGAACAATACACTGGAAAGAAACATACCCTCGGGAGTTTGTTTTATTACTTTTCTAAGGAAACCATAATTCATTGCATTTTGTAAACAACGAAGTTTTACAAAACCCGGCTTAATATCATTTGTATCAATGATTATATCACTGTTTAAATCCTCTGAATTGTCAGACAAAGTCACATTGTCAAATAAAAACATCGTATCATAATCACTACCAGGAAATGATAATCCTTCTGCTCTACTTCCACCATATATTATCCTTAATCCATACAATATTGACACAAAGTCATCATACAACTCAAAAAACCGCCTTCTTATAAATACTGACTCTTCTGTTCCAATGTATTTGTTGAGACCTGTCCATAACATAACTAAAATATCCTCCATCTTGAAAAAAATGAACTTCTTCTTTACAAATATCAGTGCAAACCGCAATTGTGTACTGTGAACATACTAAATGTTAAAAATGACCTAATTCACTGTGTTATAGTACATTGAAATAAGTTACAGAGAATAAATATAGAGGAATAAATAAAATAAATCAGCCAGACATCCATCTTGAAAAAAGAACTTCTTTCCAAATGTAAATGTAAACTAAGAAAGCGCGCAGTAGACTTTCCATATGCTAAATACAGTCACTGACTCACTCTGTAATCTTATACCTATGATCAATATTAATCAGATATAAATGGGGTCTATTTTAAGCTTGATATTATATATGTGGTTTAAAAAAATACCCACAGACGTCATGTTTTATCTTGATAAGTATATGTACAAAAGTAAATAGAGGTTTTTTATTTAAGCATTATTTAGTTCATTTATAAGCAAACAACATTTAACTGTCCGCTTGACCTATCATTAGGAATATACAATGTGATCCACCAAATAAATAGATATTGTTCGAATTCTCAGATAATACATTAATAATGCACAGATTTCCTATGACTTAGATAAAATAGACACCTGTAATGCTTATACATAAATGTACTGATTTGTAATAAATATTTTAAGTTCAAGCGAACAGGTCAATGTTGTTTACCTATATTTGATATATCTTTTGTTTGTAAAATTGAGTTAAATAAATCCTTGTCAATTTAATGCATAAAAACTGAATACATTCTAATGTTTTATACGTGTATAGGCAGACAAAATTGACCTGTCCGTTTGACCTTTAGTTCAAATAGTTATTATGAAACAGTGCTTTATTTATAGGAAACACAGGTGTATACAGGTCTACACTAACAGGTACGTACATTGGGTATGTATTAATTGCAATCCTAACACTACCTGAGTGAATAGTGGAACACGGTACACGTATATGAAATTTTAATGAAAGGTCAAGCGGACAGGTTATTGCTGTTTACCTTTTGATGATTGCCCTGGATATATTTGACATCCCCATAGTTCCATAGTCCTTGCACACATTTTTTATTACACACGTGTTAGGTGTAGGTAGCTAAACAGGAAGTGCTTACCCTTTCGGAGCACCGGCCTCACTTCCCTTGTGAAAGTAAACGTGTCTAACCTAACTTAAAAGTTTCAAAAGTTTAACTTTGCTTCTGGATTGTGATTTGGACATGGATTAGTATGTTTTGTTTTCGCATGCAAGTTCCAATATTAGTTTATAACCATTATAAGTATAGGTCAGCTACTTGACCTTTAATTTTACTATTTACTATGGATGAATTGATATATGTTATGGTAATACCAGTACAAAATGGGAAGTTCCATGACTATTTTAGGTGTAGACACATGTATTGTGTATGTAGTAACTGTGAATCCTAAAACTATATAGACAGGTTTGACTGTATATGTTATGGGAATACCAGTACATAATGGGAAGTACCGTGACTATTTTAGGTGTAGACACTTGTATTGTGTATGTAGTAACTGTGAGTCCTAACACTATATAGACAGGTTTGACTTATATGTTATGGGGATACCAGTACATAATGGGAAGTACCATGACTATTTTAGGAGTAGACACATGTATTGTGTATGTAGTAACTGTGAATCCTAACACTATATAGACAGGTTTGGCTGTATATGTTATGGGAATACCAGTACATAATGGGAAGTACAGTGACTATTTTAGGTGTAGACACATGTATTGTGTATGTAGTAACTGTGAATCCTAACACTATATAGACAGGTTTAACTATATATGTTATGAGATTACCAGTACATAATGGGAAGTACCATGACTATTTTAGGTGTAGACGTATGTATCGTGTATGTAGTAACTGTGAATCCTAACACTATATAGACAGGTTTGACTGTATATGTTATGGTAATACCAGTACATAATGGATAGTAAAGTGACTATTTTAGGTGTAGACACATGTATTGTGTATGTAGTGACTGTGAATCCTAACATTATATAGACAGGTTTGACTGTATATGTTATGGTAATACCAGTACATAATGGGAAGTACCGTGTCTATTTTAGGTGTAGACACATGTATTGTCTATGTAGTAACTGTGAATCCTAACACTATATAGACAGGTTTAACTGTATATGTTATGAGAATACCAGTACATAATGGCAAGTACCGTGACTATTTTAGGTGTTGACACATGTATTGTGTATGTAGTAACTGTGAATCCTAAAACTATATAGACAGGTTTGACTGTATATGTTATGGGAATACCCGTACATAATGGGAAGTACCGTGACTATTTTAGGTGAAGACACATGTATTGTGTATGTAGTAACTGTGAGCCTTAACACTATATAGACAGGTTTGACTCTATATGTTATGGGAATACCAGTACATAATGGGAAGTACCGTACTATTTTAGGTGTAGACATGTATTGTGTATGTAGTAACTGTGATCCTACACTATATAGACATTTGACTCTATATGTTATGGGAATACCAGTACATAATGGGAAGTACCGTGACTATTTTAGGTGTAGACACATGTATTGTGTATGTAGTAACTGTGAATCCTAACACTATATAGACAGGTTTGACTGTATATGTTAGGGTAATACCAGCACATAATGGGAAGTACAGTGACTATTTTAGGTGTAGACATATGTATTGTGTATGTAGTAACTGTGAATCCTACCAGTATATAGACAGGTTTGACTCTATATGTTATGGGAATACCAGTACATAATGGGAATTACAGTGACTATTTTAGGTGTAGACACATATATTGTCTATGTAGTAACTGTGAATCCTAACACTATATGACAGGTTTAACTGTATATGTTATGGTAATACCAGTACATAATGGGAAGTGCCATGACTATTTTAGGTGTAGACACATGTATTGTGTATGTAGTAACTGTGAATCCTATCACTATATAGACAGGTTTAACCGTATATGTTATGGTAATACCAGTACATAATGGGAAGTGCCATGACTATTTTAGGTGTAGACACATATATTGTGTATGTAGTAACTGTGAATCCTATACTATATAGACAGGTTTAACCGCATATGTTATGGTAATACCAGTACATAATGGGAAATACCGTGACTTTTTTAGGTGTAGACACATGTATTGTGTATGTAGTAACTGTGAATCCTAACACTATATAGACAGGTTTAACCGTATATGTTATGGTAATACCAGTACATAATGGGAAGTACAGTGACTATTTTAGGTGTAGACACATGTATTGTGTATGTAGTAACTGTGAATCCTAACACTATATAGACAGGTTTAACTGTACATGTTATGGTAATACCAGTATATAATGGGAAATACAGTGACTATTTTAGGTGTAGACATATGTATTGTGTATGTAGTAACTGTGAATCCTACCAGTATATAGACAGGATTGACTCTATATGTTATGGGAATACCAGTACATAATTGGAAGTACAGTGCCTATTTTAGGTGTAGACACATGTATTGTGTATGTAGTAACTGTGAATCCTAACACTATATAGACAGGTTTAACTGTATATGTTATGGTAATACCAGTACATAATGGGAAGTACCATGACTATTTTAGGTGTAGACACATGTATTGTGTATGTAGCAACTGTGAATCAAAACATTATATAGACAGGTTTGACTGTTTATGTTATGGTAATACCAGTACGTTATGGGAAGTACCATGACTATTTTAGGTGTAGACACATGTATT
This sequence comes from Anadara kagoshimensis, assembly GCA_021292105.1. Taxonomy (NCBI): domain Eukaryota; kingdom Metazoa; phylum Mollusca; class Bivalvia; order Arcoida; family Arcidae; genus Anadara; species Anadara kagoshimensis. Next base: position 34,994,649 of record CM037868.1, read on the forward strand.
GTGTATGTGGTAACTGTGATTCCTCACACTATATAGACAGGTTTGACTGTATATGTTATGGGAATACCAGTACATAATGGGAAATACAGTGACTATTTTAGGTGTTGACACATGTATTGTGTATGTAGTAACTGTGAATTCTAACACTATATAGACAGGTTTAACTGTATATGTATGGAATACCAGTACATAATGGGAAGTACCATGACTATTTTAGGTGTAGACACATGTATTGTGTATGTAGTAACTGTGAATCCTAACACTATATAGACAGGTTTGACTCTATATATTATGGGAATACCAGTACATAATGGGAAGTACCGTGACTATTTGAGGTGAAGACACATATATTGTCTATGTAGTAATTGTGAATCCTAACACTGTATAGACAGGTTTAACTGTATATGTTATGGTAATACCAGTACATAATGGGAAGTACCGTGACTATTTTAGGTGTAGACACATGTATTGTCTATGTAGTAACTGTGAATCCTAACACTATATAGACAGGTTTGACTAAATATGTTATGGTAATACCAGTACATAATTGGAAGTACCATGACTATTTTAGGTGTATACACATATATTGTGTATGTAGTAACTGTGAATCAAAACATTATATAGACAGGTTTGACTGTTTATGTTATGGTAATACCAGTACGTAATGGGAAGTACCATGACTATTTTAGGTGTAGACACATGTATTGTGTATGTAGTAACTGTGATTCCTCACACTATATAGACAGGTTTGACTGTATATGTTATGGGAATACCAGTACATAATGGGAAATACAGTGACTATTTTAGGTGTAGACACATGTATTGTGTATGTAGTATCTGTGATTCCTAACACTATATAGACAGGTTTCACAGTATATGTTATGAGAATACCAGTACATAATGGGAAGTACCATGACTATTTTAGGTGTAGACACATGTATTGCGTATGTAGTAACTGTGAATTCTTACACTTTATAGACAGGTTTGACTGTATATGTTATGAGAATACCAGTACATAATGGGAAGTACCATGACTATTTTAGGTGTAGACACATGTATTGTGTATGTAGTAACTGTGAATTCTAACACTATATAGACAGGTTTGACTGTATATGTTATGGTAATACCAGTACGCAATGGGAAGTACCATGACTATTTTAGGTGTAGACACATGTATCGTGTATGTTGTAACTGTGAATTCTAACACTTTATAGACAGGTTTGACTGTATATGTTATGGTAATACCAGTACATAATGGGAAGTTCCGTGACTAATTTAGGTGTAGACGCATGTATTGTGTATGTAGTAACTGTGAATTCTAACACTTTATAGACAGGTTTGACTGTATATGTTATGGTAATACCAGTACATATTGGGAAGTACAGTGACTATTTTAGGTGTAGACACATGTATTGTCTATGTAGTAACTGTGAATCCTAACACTTTATAGACAGGTTTGACTGTATATGTTATGGTAATACCAGTATATAATGTGAAGTACCGTGACTATTTTAGGTGTAGACACATGTATCGTGTATGTAGTAACTGTGAATTCTAACACTTTATAGACAGGTTTGACTGTATATGTTATGGTAATACCAGTACATAATGGGAAGTACCGTGACTATTTTAGGTGTAGACGCATGTATTGTGTATGTAGTAACTGTGAATTCTAACACTATATAGACAGGTTTGACTGTATATGTTATGGTAATACCAGTACGCAATGGGAAGTACCATGACTATTTTAGGTGTAGACACATGTATTGTGTATGTAGTAACTGTGAATTCTAACACTTATAGACAGGTTTGACTGTATATGTTATGGTAATACCAGTACGTAATGGGAAGTACCATGACTATTTTAGGTGTAGACACATGTATCGTGTATGTAGTAACTGTGAATTCTAACACTTTATAGACAGGTTTGACTGTATATGTTATGGTAATACCAGTACGTAATGGGAAGTACCATGACTATTTTAGGTGTAGACACATGTATCGTGTATGTAGTAACTGTGAATTCTAACACTTTATAGACAGGTTTGACTGTATATGTTATGGTAATACCAGTACGTAATGGGAAGTACCATGACTATTTTAGGTGTAGACACATGTATCGTGTATGTAGTAACTGTGAATCTAACACTATATAGACAGGTTTGACTGTATATGTTATGGTAATACCAGTACGTAATGGGAAGTACCATGACTATTTTAGGTGTAGACACATGTATCGTGTATGTAGTAACTGTGAATTCTAACACTTTATAGACAGGTTTGACTGTATATGTTATGGTAATACCAGTACGTAATGGGAAGTACCATGACTATTTAGGTGTAGACACATGTATTGTGTATGTAGTAACTGTGAATTCTAACACTTTATAGACAGGTTTGACTGTATATGTTATGGTAATACCAGTACGTAATGGAAAGTACCATGACTATTTTAGGTGTAGACACATGTATTGTGTATGTAGTAACTGTGAATCCTAACACTATAAAACAGATTTGACTGTATATGTTATGGTAATGCCAGTACATAATAGGAAATACAGTGACTATTTTAGGTGTAGACACATGTATTGTATATGTAGTAACTGTGAATCCCAACACTATATAAACAGGTTTGACTGTATATGTTATGGTAATACCAGAACATAATGGGAAATACAGTGACTATTTTAGGTGTAGACACATGTATTGTGTATGTAGTAACTGTGAATCCTAACACTATATAAACAGGTTTGACTGTATGTTATGGTAATACCAGTACATAATGGGAAATACAGTGACTATTTTAGGTGTAGACACATGTATTGTGTATGTAGTAACTGTGAATCCTAAAACTATATAGACAGGTTTGACTGTATATGTTATGGTAATACCAGTATATAATGTGAAGTACCATGACTATTTTAGGTGTAGAAACATGTATTGTGTATGTAGTAACTGTGAATTCTAACACTTTATAGACAGGTTTGACTGTATATGCTATGGTAATACCAGTACATAATGGGAAATACAGTGACTTTTAGGTGTAGACACATGTATTACGTATGTAGTAACTGTGAATTCTTACACTTATAGACAGGTTTGACTGTAAATGTTATGAGAATACCAGTACATAATTGGAAGTACAGTGACTATTTTAGGTGTAGACACATGTATTGCGTATGTAGTAACTGTGAATCAAACCACTATATAGACAGGTTTGACTGTATATATTATGGTAATACCAGTACGTAATGGGAAGTACCATGACTATTTTAGGTGTAGACACATGTATTGTGTATGTAGTAACTGTGATTCCTAACACTATATAGACAGGTTTCACAGTATATGTTATGAGAATACCAGTACATAATGGGAAGTTCCATGACTATTTTAGGTGTAGACACATGTATTGCGTATGTAGTAACTGTGAATCAAAACACTATATAGACAGGTTTGACTGTATATATTATGGTAATACCAGTACGTAATGGGAAGTACCATGACTATTTTAGGTGTAGACACATGTATTGTGTATGTAGTAACTGGGATTCCTAACACTATATAGAAAGGTTTGACTGTATATGTTATGGGAATACCAGTACATATTGGGAAGTACCATGACTATTTTAGGAGTAGACACATGTATTGTGTATGTAGTAACTGTGAATCCTAACACTATATAGACAGGTTTGACTGTATATGTTATGGTAATGCCAGTACGTAATGGGAAGTACCATGACTATTTAGGTGTAGACACATGTATTGTGTATGTAGTAACTGTGAATTCTAACACTTTATAGACAGGTTTGACTGTATATGTTATGGTAATACCAGTACGTAATGGAAAGTACCATGACTATTTTAGGTGTAGACACATGTATTGTGTATGTAGTAACTGTGAATCCTAACACTATATAGACAGGTTTGACTGTATATGTTAAGGGAATACCAGTACATAATGGGAAGTACCATGACTATTTTAGGTGTAGACACATGTATTGTGTATGTAGTAACTGTGAATCCTAACACTATATAAACAGGTTTGACTGTATATGTTATGGTAATACCAGTACATAATGGGAAATACAGTGACTATTTTAGGTGTAGACACATGTATTGTGTATGTAGTAACTGTGAATCCTAACACTATATAACAGGTTTGACTGTATATGATATGGTAATACCAGAACATAATGGGAAATACAGTGACTATTTTAGGTGTAGACACATGTATTGTGTATGTAGTAACTGTGAATCCTTAAAAACTATATAGAC